>BTPG01000006.1:212334092-212370092 GCA_036245525.1 Semisulcospira habei
ACACACACACACACACACACACACACACACACACACACAGAGAGAGAGAGAGAGAGAGAGAGAGAGAGAGAGAGAGAGAGACATTCTCACACACACAAACATTCACACACCTGAACACACGCGCAAGTTATCCCTGTACTGTAATGATTAGATTACGTCAGAGATTCTAGGTGTTTGAAGAGGCTGACCCTAAATGAGGTGAGCGTCTTTGCGTTTCTGATTTCTGCAGGAATAGAATTCCAGAATGAACTTCCCGAAAATGACAAACTGGTTTTGAATAAATCAATACGCGGCAGGGGTACTTTGAAATGGTGTCCATGTCTAGATGCTACAGATATCCGTTCTGATAAAAAAGAACTCAAGTACAGTGGACATGACTGCTTGTACAGCTTGTACATCAATACACCTTTATTGAACTGAAAGTGATGGGATAGAGGGAGCATTTTTAAAGTTTTAAGCTTTTCGTCAGTTGAGAGTTCGGGATCGGGAAATATAAGCTTAGCAGCTCTCCTATGTAGGGAGTTCAGCCTCTTCAAATGTACATCACTAGAACCATCCCACACTGTTGATGCATAGTCTATGTGCGATTTGACATGAGCATTGTAGAAAAGAAGACGCGCATCTGTGTCAGTAATTGTTTTCAATTTTGACAACATATACAGGCCGCTGGAAACCCTTTTGCACACATTATTAATATGCAGTTGCCATTTAAGCTGATCATCTACAGTGACCCCTAAGAGGCGGTGGTGTGATACTTGCTCAATTGGGCTGTCGTTTATACACAGACTAAGAGAGAGCGGGCATAGCTGGTGCTTTTGACGTGTGGTTATAACCATACATTCTGTTTTTGACGGATTCAGGGACATGGAGTTGGAATGACACCAGTCGGTGACCTCATGCAGGCTTTCCTGCAGACGCGTGCTAATTGCAGCTACATCTTTGTGAGGAGTATGTAGTGTGCAGTCGTCAGCAAACATGTCACAAGAAATATCCTGGCAACTAATATGCAGTGGAAGGTCATTGATAAATATGCAGAACAGCAATGGCCCAAGGACAGAGCCCTGAGGCACTCCGCTTTTGACGAGACCATACGAGGAGTAGGATCCATTTAACAGTACTCTTTGCTTCCTTCCGCTTAAATATGAAGTAAACAATGAGACAGCACCTGCATTGCAGAGATATGCTTAAAGTTTTGACAAAAGAATGTTATGATTTACAAGGTCAAAAGCTTTCTTAAAATCAATAAAGATCGACCCAGTTATTTGGGAGTTATTTATGGATGCTAGCCACGCATCAATAAGTCTTGTCAGTGCCGTGTGGCAAGAATGCTTGGGGCGAAAGCCGGACTGAAATACGTGCAAAAGACTGCGACTCTCCAAATATTGATAAAGGTGTTTGTGCACGTGTCTTTCAAGAGGTTTGGAAAGGCTGGATAATATTGAAATGGGTCTATAGTTATTAACATCCGACAGATCTTTTGACTTAGGCAAAGGGATAACCTTGGCTTGCTTCAGTTCTGATGGAAACATATTTTGTTGGATACATAAGTTATAAATATACGTTAACGATTCTACTGTATAGGGAAGGGACAGTTTCAGTATTTTAGGGCTGATCTCGTCAGGTCCCGATGACTTTTTGTTTTTCAGTGACCCGATCAGTTTTCCTACTTCATACACAGCTAGAGCGGTATAGAGAATGGGGGTTTGTCCTTAGTCTTCTGCTTACAAAAGGTAGGGCCTCCGGGCATGTGTAAGACGCGTTACCGCTTGAGGGTATGATTGACTCGGCAACAGACAGAAAATGTTTATTAAAAGTTTCTGCAGTAATACTAGAAGGAATGGCTGACGATTTCTTGCTGTTACCTCGGGTGACGAGATTAACCGCGCGCCAGAGTGCGGCAGTATCTCTGTCTTCTTTAATCATTCGTTCAAAGAGAGACTTTTGAGCCCTGCGTACCATAGACTTGACACGGTTACGTTGTTTTTTGTATTCACTAAATAGCTTGTGTCTCCTTAAGTCATTTCTCAATCTCATAGCTTCGATTATTTCTTGGTTTAGCCAAGGCGGTAACGTGGTTTTTTACCCGCTTTTGCCGCAAAGGGGCGTGTTTGTTAAGTACTCTTGTAAAGAGTCCATACCAAACAGCCAGAGCCTTTTCAGGGTCAGTTTCGTTATTAACGACATTAAATGGTGTTTGATCAAGGTCTGCTAGAAAAGCAGACTGATTAAACTGTTTAAATGAGCGATACGTTATAGTTGTGTGCCCGTTCTTACGATGCACTGGCAGTTTTGTTGACCATGAACACACAGTAGGAAAGTGATCACTGATGCTGAGGTCAGGAACACTAACATTGAATACACTAAGGGACGGTTGGTGTAAATGTGATCAATGAGTGTTGCGGTTGTTTTTGTGATCCTAGTAGGGGCCGAAACTAACTGTTCTAAGCCTGTTTGTGTGGTGATGCAATCCCATGCGGTTTGGGGCTTCAACATATCTATGTTAAAGTCGCCTAGTAGCAACGCGTCACAGTTAGGTAAGCCAACTTTTTCTACTGCATGCAAAAAAATCATCGTACCATTCAAACTTGGCTGCTGGGTTACGATAACAAAAGCCGACGAAGACGGGTTTAGTTTTTGGAGCCCTAAATTCCAACCAAATGCACTCGACTTCCGGAGTTTCTAAGTCCTCACGCCTTTTTACTATAATGTTGGATTGAGTTATGGATGTAAACGGCAAGCCCAGTTTGACCAAGTACACGAGGGTCACGTCGAGTGATGATAAAGTTAGGTATGTGAACGGCTTCATCGCTTATGTCCGAGTTAAGTCGCGTCTCACTAAGACCAAACAGGTGGAATGGTTCAGACGAGTTTAGAAAAACATTCAAATCGGCCACCTTGTTAAAAAGATGGTAGATGTTCAAGTGACCAGTTTGAAGGCTTCCGTGTGTCTGAGCATTATGGATCATATTGAATTCTAATTCTCACAATTGAAGTGCAACACAATGCAAAAAAATATAAACAGAGAGAATAAGAATAAAAGTGTCAACGCAGTAAAACGCGGCTGAAGTTATAGCACCTCGTATCAAACGTCACAAACGGTGTCCAACACAGCGTTATCAAATGAAGATCGCTTTTGATTAATAGTGTATCCACGTATGAATGCCACGCAAGCTGTCTAAATAGTGACTGTGGTATAGCACACGTATCAGATGTCACACGTGAAAAGAGTGTTCTGGTCAGCGGCACACTAGGCAGCGACTGGAAAAACTATAGGCCCTGAAATGTGTTGATAAGACCAGGCACACCGTCAGTGGGTGTGGATCTGAATGCTATCACACGATTTCCTCACGAATAATCCAAAGATATGAATGAGTGACCGTAATTGTTAACCGTTACACGGACAACACCTTGAATTTTCCGCTGCTGGCACAATGTAGAATGATTCCTACAACGAAATAAACGGCTAATTGTTTACCGCTACAGCGGAAAACATCTTGTATTCTCCGTTGTAGCAGCAAACAAACACTGCTGGCACAATGCGGTAATATTCGATCCACGAAGTAGCAAAGAATGCAGATAGACCAAACGAGATCACCTAGTGTACTCACAGGTGGGCACAGGAGATAAACGACGCACACTCACTCCAACACACTTTTTAGTGAGTTTGAGGGAATAATGAACGACTGCACAGCCTAGAACGCACGCACACTGTTCACAAACTGCGCCCACTGGGCGCCACTGAGAATGGACGCTGGGTAGCTCGGGTAGTACGGGACATACGTTCCATTTCCTGGTTGCTGGTGAACGGAAGATGGTGGGTAATTAGTCCAATGAGCACCGCTAGGGAGAGGTTGGTACTGCCACGGTGTCACAGGAGGATACATCAGTTGCTGTTGCTGCAGCCAGTCGGGGGCAACAACTGATGTATCTTGATGCTCCTGAATAGGCTGTAGTTGTAGATGCTGCTCTTGTAGATCCTGTTGTTGCTGTTGCGGAGGTTGACGCTGTTCTTGTTGTCGTTGCCGCTGCTGTAGTTCATTTTGCTCCTGTTGAGGGCATCGCTGTTTTGGCTGCTGTTGCTGATGGTGCCGCTTCTGAACAGGGGATGACAAGCCCACCCCGCCGGTGCCCGCCCCGCAGCAATGTCTGAGTAAAGCTGCTTAGCGGTTGTTACATTAGGAGATGTAGCGTCCCGTTGAGAGGTTGTTCGGTGACCATCTTCCCCGTCGTATTTGTTGTTACCGGCCAGCCTCCGCGTGCCCACGTGGGACGGGTGGATAGGGTCAAGCCGGCCTTAAGTTGTTGTCCACTCGGTACAGCGCCTTGCGAGGTAGACCATTTGACGTGTGAAAGATGCCGGTGTTGTCTATGAAGGAAGCGCCCAGTGTTAGAGGTTTAGCCTGCCCGCCTTTGACATCATGGCCGCATGCTATTAAATTCGCGGCCCCGCCACCGCGACCCGTCCTTGAAAATCCCTTCTATAAATAGAAGGGACTTAAAAATTTATAGAAGAAGTCCGGCGTTAAAAAAAAAAAAACAGAAGGGACTCGGAACGAAAACACAAGTTTTCTATCTATCTATCTATCATCCGATCCGTAAAGAAGTACCCAACTGAGAAACACGCTTAGAAAAGCCGGGTACAACTGGCACAATTTATTAATATTTCGGGTAAATACCCTTTGTCAAAATAGACAAACAAACAGAGAGATTAGCCGCTACTTATCTTCATTCCAAGGAAAAACTCATAAGAGAGATTCGGAGAGAAACTGAACACGAGAGACAAAAGTGTGTGTAAGCGCGCTTCTCTCTCTCTCTCCCTCTTTCTCTCTTTCCGCTTTTTCCCTTACCCTTCTTCCACTTCCTCCTCAGTCCCCTTCCCCCCTCCTCCGGCCCCCGCCCCCCCCCCCCCTCTCTCTCTTTCTCTCTCCCCACCCCAACCCCCCCCCCCTCCCCCGTTTTTTTTATTTTTTTTAATATTTTTTTTAATAGTTACCCTTGAAGACGGTTTCACAACTACCAACTCTCCACTTATACCGACATTCTCTTAATTAGATTATTTGCTTTGTTTCAATGACTTATTACTTGTGTACCGTGCTAAATGCTGGTTGTTTTTTTTTTTCCGGTATCCTCCCGTTTTTCCCCGAGATAGTCCTCAACTTGATATAAAGTTTGCCGGCTTCGGGTTGGTGTTTAGCAGGCTTTGTGTATTAGACACTCAGCCTACTTCGTGCCGAAGGGTAATCCCCGTTCGTTCTCTCTCTAGTCTCTCTCTCTCTCTCTGGCCTCACACACACGCATTTACTTTTGCTCGCTCCTGCGCGCGCTTACACACACTTTTGTCTCGTGTTCAGTTTCTCTCCGAGTCTCTCTCTTATGAGTTTTTCGTTGACGTCATTTTTACTTTTTCCGCACTTTTGTTCTTCCTTTTCTTTTACTAAGTTTTACGTCACCTCCTTCAGTTGCCACATTCCTTCTGCGAATGAAGATAAGTGGCGGCTGATCTCTCCGTTTGTTTGTCTATTTTGACAAAAGGTATTTACCCGAAATATTAATAAATTGTGTTGTGGCTGCAGATATGGCCTGGCTGTATCTCCTTTGGACATGGAGTGGTCAGGGCATGCTATGGCCCTACCTTCTCTTGGTTATACCAGCAGGAAAGCATAGCTGGGCTATACCTCCTCCAAGCTGATCAATAGCGCTCTAGAAATCCGTAAATAAATCATATTTTCTTTCTGAAACAAAACCACAAGAAAAAGCTAATTTTGATTATAAAATTGTAACGTTTACATTTGGTATATCAGAAATGCTGCGTCCTGCTCAGTTCATACCGGTCACATCTTGCTCGATTTTATTACATTACACACAGGCACTACACACACATCATTAGTCCCGCAACATAGATTATAAAAGGAAATAGTTGATGCCGACAGTGTAAATAGCCTGCTGACATCGGGAAGTGACTGCATACCACAGCAGCAGGTGGCTGGACAAACTAATGTGTAAGCCTGGAAATAGGGCTAACTGCACTGCTGTGTCTATGATGCAAGTGATGTGTTCAGTTTTATATTACGATATGTCCTATGTAATTTGTGTTACTGTGAAATCGTGTTTATTGCCTTTATGTTTAGACCACAATAGTTACTAAGGCATACAGTGTGTGTGTGTGTGTGTGTGTGTGTGTGTGTGTGTGTGTGTGTGTGTGTGTGTGTGTGTGTGTGTGTGCACGTGAGTAGCTTAATTATATTTTGATGTGTTTAATGTTCTTCCTTTTTATATTGCGCGGCACCGCAACGATTTCCTAATGTATTGTTACATATGGCAATAAAGTTCTATCATCATCATCATCATCTTGCTTGATTTCATACCGATCACATCTTGCTTGATTTCATACCGGTCACATCTTGCTTGATTTCATACCGGTCACATCTTGCTTGATTTCATACCGGTCACATCTTGCTTGATTTCATACCGATCACATCTTGCTTGATTTCATACTGGTCACATCTTGCTCGATTTCATACCGGTCACGTCTTGCTGGATTTCATACCGGTCACTTCTTGCTCGATTTCATACCGGTCACATCTTGCTTGATTTCATACCGGTCACATCTTGCTCGATTTCATACCAGTCACATCTTGCTCGATTTCATACCGGTCACATCTTGCTCGATTTCATACCGGTCACATCTTGCTTGATTTCATACCGGTCACATCTTGCTCGATTTCATACCGGTCACATCTTGCTTGATTTCATACCGGTCATGTCTTGCTGGATTTCATACTGTTCACGTCTTGCTGGATTTCATACCAGTCACTTCTTGCTCGATTTCATACCGGCCACATCTTGCTCGATTTCATACCGGTCACATCTTGCTTGATTTCATACCGGTTTGATTTCATACTGGTCACATCTTGCTCGATTTCATACCGGTCACATCTTGCTTGATTTCATACCGGTCACATCTTGCTCGATTTCATACCGGTCACATCTTGCTCGATTTCATACCGGTCACATCTTGCTCGATTTCATACCGGTCACATCTTGCTCGATTTCATACCGGTCACATCTTGCTCGATATCATACCGGTCACATCTTGCTCGATTTCATACCGGTCACATCTTGCTTGATTTCATACCGGTCACATCTTGCTCGATTTCATACCGGTCACATCTTGCTTGATTTCATACCGATCACATCTTGCTTGATTTCATACCGGTCACATCTTGCTTGATTTCATACCGGTCACATCTTGCTCGATTTCATACTGGTCACATCTTGCTTGATTTCATACCGGACACATCTTGCTCGATTTCATACCGTCACATCTTGCTTGATTTCATACCGGTCATGTCTTGCTGGATTTCATACTGTTCACGTCTTGCTGGATTTCATACCAGTCACTTCTTGCTCGATTTCATACCGGCCACATCTTGCTCGATTTCATACCGGTCACATCTTGCTTGATTTCATACCGGTTTGATTTCATACCGGTCACATCTTGCTCGATTTCATACCGGCCACATCTTGCTTGATTTCATACCGGTCACATCTTGCTCGATTTCATACCGGTCACATCTAGCTCGATTTCATACCGGTCACATCTTGCTCGATTTCATACCGGTCACATCTTGCTCGATTTCATACCGGTCACATCTTGCTCGATTTCATACCGGTCACATCTTGCTTGATTTCATACCGGTCACATCTTGCTCGATTTCATACCGGTCACATCTTGCTCGATTTCATACCGGTCACATCTTGCTCGATTTCATACCGGTCACATCTTGCTTGATTTCATACCGGTCACATCTTGCTCGATTTCATACCGGTCACATCTTGCTCGATTTCATACCGGTCACATCTTGCTCGATTTCATACCGGTCACATCTTGCTCGATTTCATACCGGTCACATCTTGCTCGATTTCATACCGGTCACATCTTGCTCGATTTCATACCGGTCACATCTTGCTCGATTTCATACCGGTCACATCTTGCTCGATTTCATACCGGTCACATCTTGCTCGATTTCATACCGGTCACATCTTGCTCAATTTCATACCGGTCACATCTTGCTCGATTTCATACCGGTCACATCTTGCTCGATTTCATACCGTCACATCTTCCTTGATTTCATACCGGTCACGTCTTGCTCGATTTCATACCGGTCACGTCTTGCTCGATTTCATACCGGTCACGTCTTGCTGGATTTCATACCGGTCACTTCTTGCTTGATTTCATACCGGTCACATCTTGCTCGATTTCATACCGGTCACATCTTGCTCGATTTCATACCGGTCACATCTTGCTCGATTTCATACCGGTCACATCTTGCTCGATTTCATACCGGTCACATCTTGCTCGATTTCATACCGGTCACATCTTGCTCGATTTCATACCGGTCACATCTTGCTCGATTTCATACCGGTCACATCTTGCTCGATTTCATACCGGTCACATCTTGCTTGATTTCATACCGGTCACATCTTGCTTGATTTCATACCGGTCACATCTTGCTCGATTTCATACCGGTCACATCTTGCTCGATTTCATACTGGTCACATCTTGCTCGATTTCATACCGGTCACATCTTGCTCGATTTCATACCGGTCACATCTTGCTTGATTTCATGTCCGTTTAACCAATTTAATCCTTAGGCTGAATGTTGGAAGCGTACCTTGCCTACGTACCAGCTGCAGGAGACAGATCGACCATGATTATTCACGGGTAGTGCCAGTTTAGTTTGGCGCCTGATGGTGAATTATCAGGGCCAATCCATGGCCTGCTGTAGCACATAAAGCTAAATGGGTCAAGGCCACACACAGCCTGTGGAACTACCGGCTACCTGCTCTGGCACTACATGCACATCTATCTTTCTCTTTCAAAGTATTGTAAAATATGGTTTCAACTGTCAAATATGGTTCCAACTGTAAAATATGGTTTCAACTGTCAAATATGGTTTCAACTGCAAAATATGGTTTTAAACATGGTTTCAACTGTCAAAAATGGTTTCAACTGTCAAATATGGTTTCAAATGTCAAATATAGTTTCAACTGCCAAATACAGTTTTAAACATGGTTTCAACTGTCAAATATGATTTTAACTGCCTGATATGGTTTCAACTGCCTAATATGGCTTCAAGTGCCTAATATGGTTTCAATTGCCTAATATGATTTCACTGCCTAATATGGTTTCAACTGTTAAATATGGTTTCAACTACCTATGGTTTCAACTGTAAAATATAGTTTCAACTGCCAAATATGGTTTCAACTGTCAAATATGGTTTCAAATGTCAAATATGACTTCAACTTTCAAATTTGGTTTCAACTGCTTAATATGGTTTCAATAACTAGTGACATGAATGGTTCATCACAAACACATCCATCCAACCCTCCAAAAAGTGTACCGCCACACCATTTAATCTGACACACCATTAAATCTGATACTATTTTTTCTTTAACCCTTATCATTCAGAATACACAAGTGTGTGAAATGTTTGACTAAAATAGTTCAAGGGTAGTCCCAGAATAGCTTGGCGCCTCTCAGCGCCAAGCTATTCTGGCACCACCCTTGAACTAAAGCCATTGGTCTATATCCGTATCTGTAAGTACAATAATGTAGCTTGCATATGGCAGTGTACAAATGTGAAGCTTTTAGCCTCAGTATGATATGGGTTAATTCAATAGTTAATGACAAATGTGACAGCTGAAAATGATGAACGCGACACATGACTAGGCAGGGAGATGACAGCCAGTGCTGACAGGTCACAGTGACCTCACATTTGCCAAGTGACTGGTCAGCCTTGGTAGTACTTTGTGAGTAAATTCAAAAACAGCTGACTCGTCCCGTCATGTATTGTCTCTACACCGTGCATGACAGATCCGTAAACCTTCGGCTGTTTGAGCTTTTTTTGTCACTTTGATTTCACTTTGATTTCTTGCTGGGATCCATCGGCTGTCAGTAGCACTGTTTGTTTGCAGGGATCCATCGGCTGTCAGTAGCACTGTTTGTTTGCAGGGATCCATCGGCTGTCAGCAGTGCTGTTTGTTTGCAGGGATCCATCGGCTGTCAGAAGCGCCATTTGCTTGCAGGGATCCATCGGCTGTCAGTAGCGCCGTTTGCTTGCAGGGATCCATCGGCTGTCAGCAGCGCTGATAAGTTGCAGGGATCCAGCAGCTGTCAGCAGCGCTGTTTGCTTGCAGGGATCCATCGTTTGTCAGCAGCGCTGTTTGCTTGCAGGGATCCATCGGCTGTCAGCAGCGCTGTTTGCTTGCAGGGATCCATCGGCTGTCAGCAGTGCTGTTTGCTGGCAGGGATCAATTGGCTGTCAGCAGCGCTGTTTGGTTGCAGGGATCCATCGGCTGTCAGTAGCGCTGTTTGCTTGCAGGGATCCATCGGCTGTCAGTACCGCTGTTTGCTTGCAGGGATCCACAGGCTGTCAGCAGCGCTGTTAAGTTGCAGGGATCCACTGCCTGTCAGCAGCGCTGTTTGCTTGACAGCGGCTGTCTGTAGCACTGTTTGCTTGCTGGGATCCATCGTTTGTCAGCAGCGCTGTTTGCTTGCAGGGATCCATCGGCTGTCAGCAGCGCTGTTTGCTTGCAGGGATCCAGCAGCTGTCCGCAGCGCTGTTTGCTTGCAGGGATCCATCGTTTGTCAGCAGCGCTTTGGTTGCAGGGATCCATCGGCTGTCAGCAGTGCTGTTTGGTTGCAGGGATCAATTGGCTGTCAGCAGCGCTGTTTGGTTGCAGGGATCCATCGGCTGTCAGTAGCGCTGTTTGGTTCAGGGATCCATCGGCTGTCAGTACTGCTGTTTGCTTGCAGGGATCCACAGGCTGTCAGCAGCGCTGTTAAGTTGCAGGGATCCACCGCCTGTCAGCAGCGCTGTTTGCTTGACAGCGGCTGTCTGTAGCACTGTTTCCTTGCTGGGATCCATCGTTTGTCAGCAGCGCTGTTTGCTTGCAGGGATCCATCGGCTGTCAGCAGCGCTGTTTGCTTGCAGGGATCCAGCAGCTGTCCGCAGCGCTGTTTGCTTGCAGGGATTCATCGTTTGTCAGCAGCGCTGTTTGCTTGCAGGGATCCATCGGCTGTCATCAGCGCTGTTTGCTTGCAGGGATCCAGCAGCTGTCCGCAGCGCTGTTTGCTTGCAGGGATTCATCGTTTGTCAGCAGCGCTGTTTGCTTGCAGGGATCCAGCGGCTGTCAGCAGTGCTGTTGTCTTGCAGGGATCCATCGGCTGTCAGCAGCGCTGTTTGCTTGCAGGGATTCATCTGCTGTCAGTACCGCTGTTTTTCAGTAGCGCTGTTTGCTTGCAGGGATCCATCGGCTGTCAGTAGCGCTGTTTGCTTGTAGGGATCAATTGGCTGTCAGTACCGCTGTTTGCTTGCAGGGATCCATCGGCTGTCAGCAGCGCTGTTAAGTTGCAGGGATCCAGCGGCTGTCGGCAGCGCTGTTTGCTTGCAGGGATCCATCGTTTGTCAGCAGCGCTGTTTGCTTGCAGGGATCCATCGGCTGTCAGCAGTGCTGCTTGTTTGCAGGGATCCATTGGCTGTCAGTACCGCTGTTTGCTGGCAGGGATCAAGTGGCTGTCAGCAGCGCTGTTTGCTTGCAGGGATCCATCGGCTGTCAGCAGTGCTGTTTGCTTGCAGGGATCAATTGGCTGTCACCAGCGCTGTTTGCTTGCAGGGATTCATCGGCTGTCAGTACCGCTGTTTATCAGTAGCGCTGTTTGCTTGCAGGGATCCATCGGCTGTCAGTAGCACTGTTTTCTTGTAGGGATCCATTGGCTGTCAGTACCACTGTTTGCTTGCAGGGATCCATCGGCTGTCAGCAGCGCTGATAAGTTGCAGGGATCCAGCGGCTGTCAGCCGCGCTGTTTGCTTGCAGGGATCAATTGGCTGTCATCAGCGCTGTTTGCTTGCAGGGATTCATCGGCTGTCAGTACCGCTGTTTGTCAGTAGCGCTGTTTGCTTGCAGGGATCCATCGGCTGTCAGTAGCAGTGTTTTCTTGTAGGGATCCATTGGCTGTCAGTACCACTGTTTGATTGCAGGGATCCATCGGCTGTCAGCAGCGCTGATAAGTTGCAGGGATCCAGCAGCTGTCAGCAGCGCTGTTTGCTTGCAGGGGTCCATCGTTTGTCAGCAGCGCTGTTTGCTTGCAGGGATCCATCGGCTGTCAGCAGTGCTGTTTGCTTGCAGGGATCCATCGGCTGTCAGTACCGCTGTTTGCTGGCAGGGATCAATTGGCTGTCAGCAGCGCTGTTTGCTTGCAGGGATCCATCGGCTGTCAGCAGTGCTGTTTGCTGGCAGGGATCAATTGGCTGTCAGCAGCGCGGTTTGCTTGCAGGGATCCATCGGCTGTCAGCAGTGCTGTTTGCTTGCAGGGATCAATTGGCTGTCAGCAGCGCGGTTTGCTTGCAGGGATCCATCGGCTGTCAGTACTGCTTTTTGCTAGCAGAGATCAATTGGTTGTCAGCAGCACGGTTTGCTTGCAGGGATCCATCGTTTGTCAGCAGCGCTGTTTGCTTGCAGGGATCCATCGGCTGTCAGCAGCGCTGTTTGCTTGCAGGGATCCAGCAGCTGTCCGCAGCGCTGTTTGCTTGCAGGGATTCATCGTTTGTCAGCAGCGCTGTTTGCTTGCAGGGATCCAGCGGCTGTCAGCAGTGCTGTTGTCTTGCAGGGATCCATCGGCTGTCAGCAGCGGTGTTTGCTTGCAGGGATTCATCTGCTGTCAGTACCGCTGTTTTACAGTAGCGCTGTTTGCTTGCAGGGATCCATCGGCTGTCAGTAGCGCTGTTTGCTTGTAGGGATCAATTGGCTGTCAGTACCGCTGTTTGCTTGCAGGGATCCATCGGCTGTCAGCAGCGCTGTTAAGTTGCAGGGATCCAGCGGCTGTCGGCAGCGCTGTTTGCTTGCAGGGATCCATCGTTTGTCAGCAGCGCTGTTTGCTTGCAGGGATCCATCGGCTGTCAGCAGTGCTGCTTGTTTGCAGGGATCCATTGGCTGTCAGTACCGCTGTTTGCTGGCAGGGATCAAGTGGCTGTCAGCAGCGCTGTTTGCTTGCAGGGATCCATCGGCTGTCAGCAGTGCTGTTTGCTTGCAGGGATCAATTGGCTGTCACCAGCGCTGTTTGCTTGCAGGGATTCATCGGCTGTCAGTACCGCTGTTTGTCAGTAGCGCTGTTTGCTTGCAGGGATCCATCGGCTGTCAGTAGCACTGTTTTCTTGTAGGGATCCATTGGCTGTCAGTACCACTGTTTGCTTGCAGGGATTCATCGGCTGTCAGTACCGCTGTTTGTCAGTAGCGCTGTTTGCTTGCAGGGATCCATCGGCTGTCAGTAGCACTGTTTTCTTGTAGGGATCCATTGGCTGTCAGTACCACTGTTTGCTTGCAGGGATCTATCGGCTGTCAGCAGCGCTGATAAGTTGCAGGGATCCAGCAGCTGTCAGCAGCGCTGTTTGCTTGCAGGGATCCATCGTTTGTCAGCAGCGCTGTTTGCTTGCAGGGATCCATCGGCTGTCAGCAGTGCTGTTTGCTTGCAGGGATCCATCGGCTGTCAGTACCGCTGTTTGCTGGCAGGGATCAATTGGCTGTCAGCAGCGCTGTTTGCTTGCAGGGATCCATCGGCTGTCAGCAGTGCTGTTTGCTTGCAGGGATCAATTGGCTGTCAGCAGCGCGGTTTGCTTGCAGGGATCCATCGGCTGTCAGTACCGCTTTTTGCTAGCAGAGATCAATTGGTTGTCAGCAGCGCGGTTTGCTTGCAGGGATCCATCGTTTGTCAGCAGCGCTGTTTGCTTGCAGGGATCCATCGGCTGTCAGCAGCGCTGTTTGCTTGCAGGGATCCATCGGCTGTCAGTACCGCTGTTTGCTGGCAGGGATCAATTGGCTGTCAGCAGCGCTGTTTGCTTGCAGGGATCCATCGGCTGTCAGCAGTGCTGTTTGCTTGCAGGGATCAATTGGCTGTCAGCAGCGCGGTTTGCTTGCAGGGATCCATCGTCTGTCAGTACCGCTGTTTGCTTGTAGAGATCAATTGGTTGTCAGCAGCGCTGTTTGCTTACAGGGATCCATCGTCTGTCAGCAGCGCTGTTTGCTTGCAGGGATCAATTGGCTGTCAGCAGCGCTGTTTGCTTGCAGGGATCCATCGGCTGTCAGCAGCGCGGTTTGCTTGCAAGGATCCATAGCAACAAAAAGCGCTACTGACAGCCAAAAGATAAGATACTGCTGTGCAGGCACCATCAACTCTAGAATAAAAAAGGCAAAGCCCTTATGGCTCACATGTATGACCAATCCACATAAGTGTGACCTTTGTGATCTTGACCTATCCAACAGGTCACTGAAAAGAGCAAGTGTTCAAGTGTCTACACATAAGTAAATGGTTGGCTTCTGTACCAGTAAAATCCGAGCTTTCTCAAAATGTATGCATTTTTCACAAATTTGTTGACCCTTGACCTTTGTCAGGGTCGACTAAATTAGTATGCATAAAAAGATGTTATCTGCTACCTTTATGCCAAATTGTATTGAAAAGCTTGCAAAAACTTTGATGAAAACTACAATTGTATCAAAAACTGGGATTTTTCACACAATTGCCAACCTTGTGACCCTTGACCTTTCGAAGGGGTCATCCAAATTAGTATGCATAGAAAGGCCTTATCATCAGGTATCTCTATACCAAAGTTGGCTTTGAAGTAGAAAATAGTATTTGAGAAAAAAAAAGGTTTTGTCAAAATATGGCTCCTTTTTTTTTTTTTTTACCCCTTTCTAGAAACCACATGACCCTTGTGAGAAGACCACTAAATTAGTATGCATCTTGATATTTGAAAGGGGACCACTAAATTAGTATGCATCTTGATATTTGAAAGGGGACCACTAAATTAGCATGCATCTTGATATTTGAAAGGGGACCACTAAATTAGTATGCATCTTGATATTTGCAAGGGGACCACTAAATTTAATTAGTATGCATCTTGATATTTGAAAGGGGACCACTAAATTAGTATGCATCTTGATATTTGAAAGGGGACCACTAAATTAGTATGCATCTTGATATTTGAAAGGGGACCACTAAATTAGTATGCATCTTGATATTTGAAAGGGGACCACTAAATTAGTATGCATCTTGATATTTGCAAGGGGACCACTAAATTAGTATGCATCTTGATATTTGCAAGGGGACCACTAAATTAGTATGCATAGAAAGGTCAAGATTATTATCAGTTACTTTTGTGCCAAATCTGACTGAAAAGTTGTCCAAAACATTGATAAAAACTACAATTCTATCAAAAACCGTCATTTTTCACACATTTGCCTACCTCCAAATTAGTTTGCATAGAAATTAGAAAGGTCTTACCATCGGGCAAGTTTGGGTTTGAAGTTTAAAATAGTATTTGAGAAACAATTTTGTCAAAATATGGCTATTTTTTCACCCTTTTCTGGACCCCGTCACCTTGACCTTTGAGAAGTCACTGAAATTCATATGTTTAGAAAAGTTTTTACCACAAAAAACCACGAAGTACCCTTGGGCCAAGTTTGAAGTCTGAGGCTTGAATATTCTCTGAGAAAATGCCAACATTAAAGTTTACCATGGACGTCAAACGCTGGATGGCCCATTTACATATTCACTTTTGCTATCGCACGAGCCAAAAACTGCGCACCACCTGGGGGCTATGGATCGACGGTGAATTAGCTTGGCACCTTAGCTAATCTGGCACTACTATTTAACTGTCAAGGTTGATCCATCTCCCCTTGTGCTGTGGTCAGGTAAACATGTTGAATAATATAGATGCTATGTAACTGCAATGAGAATACAGCAATGTGCACTGCGGGTGATGTTAGATTCACATCTTGGTTGTGAATGAATGTGAACAGCATGTACAAGAGCTGTAACTTGTAAGGCATACCACACACACACACTAACACAACAAACAACCAGCACAACTGCCCAGCCTGCAGTCAACAAAGCACCCCACACACTGACAAACATAACAAACATCCAGCACAACTGCCCAGCCTGCAGTCAACAAGGTAAGCCCAACTGAGATTTGTTCAACTGTTTATTGCCAATCATGTGGTTAACATAATTACAAAACAGAGTGCATGCAGTGAAAACTATACAAAGGCGTGTATGTATGCATGTGTGTGTCGTATCATCATTATAGTCAGGTCCAAGAAAAGTGAGGAGGGAGGCACTGTAAAACATTCACAACTAATCGTGTTTTTTAAGTGACTTGTCACACGCCTGATATAATCATGTTGTAATCTCATTTCACCCACACACTGCACATGTACACATCGCATCAGTGACGCACATTAACTCAGCAAATACACATTTACTGAACAAGTACCTGACACGTATTTCACTGGTTGACTACATGTGACTGGCAGTGTTCTTGTGTTTGTTAGGTTACTCCTGGTCAACAGCGCTACGGGCCAGCCAGCTGCGCATGATGGTGGAGTCCGTGCTATGTTAGTTGTTGGATGGCTAGCTCGTGAGGACAGTCAGGTTTACTGCCAGGTGGCACTGTGTTAGTTGTTGGATGGCTAGCTGGTGAGGACATAGTCAGGTTTACTTCTAGCCTGCAATGCCATGGGCCAGCCAGCTGCGCATGAAAGCAGTGACTGCAAGAGGTGGCACTGTGTTAGTTGTTGGGTGGCTAGCTTGCAGCACCATAAACCTGGATGTCCACGTTGATTCTTACTTGTAAGCGTGTGTCTGACACTTTGCGGAGGTGTTGTATGAAACACACACTACAAGCTGAGCAGTAGCTGTAGCTGCCCAAACCGCTGTCTTTGATACGCTGGCTGTATCACCTATCTTCTAGCCAAACCCTAAGCTAAAAGCTGTCAAGAGACATCAGCCAGTCTGGCCCACACAGCCGTGCACAGGCTAAATGGTTAATGCTGGCCCTATATACCGAGAATCCATTTGACCACAGCAGCCTTCCTTGTCCACCAGAAAAAGACACAGACACTGGCTCAGTACCATCGTGCATGGCCACATACGATGCTAGATGTACACATGAAAAAGAAAACAGGGATACATTTCGTCACCTCGTGCACACGCTCATTCACTCTGGCAAGCTTTGATTAGCATACAATTATTAACTACAGCAGAAAAATAGAATATACAATGTAGATACACAAACAGATACGCCAGAGATACTCTCGTCACATTTACAGCTCTGCGCTCCAAAGCCAATACAGACAGTGGCTACTAGTCTGACATCAGAGGAATCATCTCTCAAAATGACTAGTAAATAGTACAATGTAATCATCTACGTAGGTTAGAACCTGCACCATTCAAATCAGAGCAAGGTTTCAAGTGAACTAGTGATTTTCAACTGCTGTCTACACGAGTACACTACTCGGCTTGTTCCCAACCATCCAAACATGGCTAGCAGTTGTACTCAGCTTGTTCACGGCTCTCACAGAAAGGGAAATGCAAAGGAAATGGACAGTCCTGGAAGACACTTTCACTACACAATTGGCCCGTCGCGTGTGTGTAGACAAAAAAAGGTGTGAATAATGCCGCAACGCTTCTATGCTTTTCAAAACTCATTCACAACTCCAAACCTAATCAATCATGATAATGAAACGTAGAAAATACGACCAACCATTCTGTTAACACATGTATTGTATTTTCCAACAGCCTTTCAAAAATAGCCATGTACACAATTTTCCCTGTGATGCTCATCAAATGTAGGAACATGTTTTTATAAAGTTCCATAATAATAAAAAAAATATGTGCACACACAAAATAATCTTGTGATGGTCCATACAGGACATGGTTGTGAAAGCCACATGTTGTAAACATCTTCTACATCTTAGTTACTGAGAGGCCCAAGTTGAATAGATCTTTTAGTCACTGAGAGGCCCAAGTTGAATAGATCTTTTAGTCACTGTGAGGCCCAAGTTGAATAGATCTATTAGTCACTGAGAGGCCCAAGTTGAATACATCTTTTAGTCACTGAGAGGCCCAAGGTGTATAGTATAGATCTTCTAGCCACAGAGGCCCAAATCTACTGGCCAGTTGCCAGATGTGGGGAAGATTTAACCATGTGATGGCCCAAATGGCTATGTCATTTCACAGCTGAATCATACAGAAATTTGTTTGAGCTACCAGCAAAAATCTATGCTCCCTCATTGCACCTTTATGGCAGAGTGGCTGTTAGTGTCCTGAAACACTGGGTCCTCCCTGTAGTTTGTGCTACATGTACTTTGTAGTGAATTAGGCCAAATACTGAGCATGACCAATACTAGACCAACATGTCATTACATCTGGACCCATAACAGCAAAAAGAGAGAGAGAGAGAAAGAGCGAGAGGGTGGAGTGCTGGCCCGCCAGCTATCATGATCCAGTTGCATAATTAAAATATGAGGGTAAAGCGCACACAGGTGGATGCACCGTGCACCAGTACCCACAGTGGTACAAGTGAAGGCAACAAGGACAGTGTGTTAACAACAAAGCGATCGGCAATAGACAGTTATCCAGTGTAAATCAAATCTCCACAGTCTGAAGTACAAAAGGTATGATACATGATAAAAGAATACAACATGTGTAACAACCTGCATCTGTTTATGTCACCCTGGCAAAGTCGGCTTCCTCCGCAGTGTTGCACTCAACCTGTCTCTCTCTAAGCTGAAAGAGTGGAGGCAGGCAAGGCAAAGCCACAAGGGATGCGGGTCAACACAGCATACAGTCCAAATAAAACAAGCAATTTTACACGCCAGACAGAGAGAGAGAAAGACACAGCAAGAGTACAGTCCAATCACCATTCCTATGTGACCCTAATATGCCTGAACTCAAACTAACTTTCTGTAATGCTTCCATCTCTTGCAATCTTTAAGTACACTATCATTTTTGAAACAGTCAAAGACTTGGCATAGACGCAAATACCAGGTGAGGCGTCATGTGCAAAAAAACCTTCATCTGAACAAAACGGAAAGAAATAACCAGCCTCACAACAATGTCAACTAAATTTTGGAACATAAAAACTGGAACTCAATGATAACGAAGTAAAGAAGTTTGACCCTAGGCTGAGAAAAATAGCGATGGAGGACGTCTTGCTGACTGTCCACCATGTCCCGTCTTCTGGATGGCTAACACTGCGCCCCACTCTCCCCTCTGCTTCAGCTCCATGCCACTATACTTCTGTACAGACCTGTAGTACACACACTCTGCTTTTCTGTATTAAACAACAAATGCTATTGTTCTTGGCCGGGTGCGACCACCCCCCCCCCCTCCCCCCCCAAAGGGCAGGCCGCTATACACAGTAGATTATAGAAATATAGATGCTATGTCACGCACGTTGCGTGGTCCCCTGGACGCTGGGCCGTGCTGCGGTGACCAGGATGGTGATGGGCGATGGTGCGTAAAGCATGACGATGCCGGATCCCAGTCAGGCCATGTACCGTCCACCCCAGCCCAGTTGATCAGTTTTATACAAAGTTCAGTCAAGAGCGAACACGTCCCCCAGTCACCCTGTGAAGTGCGGTTGGGGGAGTGTGTGCTAGCTCACATGGACTCGAACTCGTCGACACGGCGCTTAGTGTTGCCCTGGCGGATCTGTTTGAGAGTCTTGTACTTGTCACGTCCCTGCCGCACATTCTCCGCATGAAGTTCATCATTCTTTGTTTGCTCGGCCTCCAAGCGCTCCTTGCCCAGGTCAGCCTTCAGCATCTACACACAGACGACAACACACACATCAGGACCGGCCAACAACACCAGTAAACAACACAGTTTAGTGGTGAAATATGCTGCTGCACGTGTTGTCCAAACATGCACCGACTGTCACTTAAACCAGATGTGCTGATGATTTATGAGCCGTGACTTGCATGTTCTGGCTCTGAGGCTCTGGTGAGGAGACCAAACTGTGTGACAAAGGCAAGTCAAGGCTCGTAAATTATCACCATCCTTGGTTTAATTTATTATCCTGCTGTCGTATGAAAAATATCAGGTCGTGCAGGTTAAACAGTTGGATTGACTTGACAGACTTAGCATACTTTGGTTTTTCTCATAACCCCAAAAGAGCCCCCCTAACTTGAGGTCCTACAGCTGTGATGGCAACAGTTCTTTGTCCTGTTCTACTGTGAGATCAGCAATTGTTTATTGTGTTTGGCTGCATGCTGTGCTGAAATGTACATTCAATGTGGCCATTGTCTATGTGCATGGTTCAAAGTTCACAGCTGTGGGAACCAAGCAGGGTTTAAGTAACATATACTGGGTGTGGGTTAGGGTGCTGTTTACAGAGTGAGGGTACAGGTACTGTTTACAGCACAGCAGTTCACACTTCTCTGAATTCCTGTTTGGTTGGGCTCTGTGCCAGCCGTGACCCACTTCACTGATAAGTGCCAGCCATGACCCACTTCACTGATAAGTGCGCGCGGGTCATAGCAGGCTCCAGCCTAGCTACTGGCGGGAAGCGTTATGCTCTTTGTTCCCTGTTAAAGTCTGTCAGGCATGTGATAAGTTTAGTCTGTTTATAACTTATTATTACCGTGGCTAAAAAGTTTCAATTGTAAATATCATTATGTAATACAATGCTTGAAATTGTCCTCTTCAAGCTCATATAAGTTTGGTTTGAACAACCTCTTCGAATTCTGTGCTTATTACTCGATTACAACGTGTGTAGTTCGAGGAACTTTCCTTCCGCTGTAGACAGCAGTGCTTGTGTGTAAAAAACTTGTTTTCTGTGCCGGGTGTATCACTCCAATGTGTACCCTTATCTGATGCATATATGTAAAGTATAGCTTGTTAAAGCCATGGAGAATGAACAATCCTTTCCAAGACATTTGGAAGCAGTGAATTCTTTGTGTAGACTTTGTGGTAGAAGGTCTAGGCGAGCAGTCAAAGACAAAAACAAATCCGTGTTTTTGTGCACTAAATCACAGCATCATAGTGACCCTGTAGACACTCATTTTAAGCTATTTTAATGTGACAATAAGCCGGAACTGAATCTCTTAACAGCAAACAGTAAACCTCTGCTTTGTGCATTGTTTTTAAACTGTGCTAAAATTGTGATATTGTTAAAAACATTGACTGTATCGGTGAAATTCGCATACTTCATGTCAGCGTGCTCTGAATGGATTACCGTTTTCACTTGGCCCACCAAACCGGCTTTAGCAGGACTCAGGTATGTGGTTCATGAAGATTTTTGCATGGGATATGCCAGTTAAGACATCTGTTGACAGCACTGACTTTGTCTGACCTTTCCAAAAACTTCAGTTTTTGAACTGTGAGCGATGAAAAGTATGATAAACTAACGGAAGGCTGCATCTAATCCGTCTCCTATTGATACTTTGAGCCAGTGCATGACAAACATCCACGCAGATTACCCCAGCATGTTTGGTGTCCAAAGATAGTACAATTTCTCCTCTACAAGACGATGTATGTTCAAATAATCACTCACAACTGCAGGTGAATTATTCCGGTTTACAGACAACATCTGTAATTTACAGCTTATTCGCGGATGTATGCAGCAGAGGTTAAGAGCTAATCAGGGTCAAGCACAGTAGTACTGTAAAGAAAGAGGGCTGCTGCGCTATTCGCATCCCCAGCGGCTGGTGCCTTATCAGTGATGGTATTTAGCGCGCTGATAGTAAGGGGAAGGAGGCTGCCTCGCTATCTCAGTGCTCTCACGAAGCTGATCTCTAAGTGTGCTGGCGCGCGCTGGCGGGCATAGAGCTGAAAACTAAAGAGCATAGGCTAAACTGCCGTGACAGGGTTAGGATGCTGTTTACAGAGTGAGCATACAGGTACTGTTTACAAGGTGAGGGTACTGTTTACAGGATGAGGATACTGTTTATAGTGCGGGCACTGGTACTGTTATTAGAGTGAGGGTATGGGTACTTTTTACAGGGTGAGGATACCGTTTATAGTGAGGGTATGCAGAGACATTTAATCCCCCCCCCTCCTACCCCCCCCCCCCCCCAAAAAAAAAAAAAAAAAAAGGGAGTAATGGGCTATGCCAGAAAGAGCAATCTTGGGTAAAAAGAGTAATGCCTTCTGTCGGCACATTTAACCGTTTTCAAACATAATCTCATTCAATAAGATCTTACAAAGCCTTGCAGTTTTTATTTTACTCAAAATGAGATACAATTGTAGTTAAAAACAAATCACCGTGTTATACTAATTAGTCATTGTGCTTGTCACTGACACTGTCCTACACTAGACACTACTCAGCAGTGCTGGAGGTGGCCATTTGCACCGTGTTATACTAATTAGTCATTGTGCTTGTCACTGACACTGTCCTACACTAGACACTACTCAGCAGTGCTGGAGGTGGCCATTTGCACCGTGTTATACTATTAGTCATTGTGCTTGTCACTGACACTGTCCTACACTAGACACTACTCAGCAGTGCTGGAGGTGGCCATTTGCACCGTGTTATACTAATTAGTCACTGTACTTGTCACTGACACTGTCCTACACTAGACACTACTCAGCAGTGCTGGAGGTGGCCATTTGCACCGTGTTATACTAATTAGTCATTGTGCTTGTCACTGACACTGTCCTACACTAGACACTACTCAGCAGTGCTGGAGGTGGCCATTTGCACCGTGTTATACTATTAGTCATTGTGCTTGTCACTGACACTGTCCTACACTAGACACTACTCAGCAGTGCTGGAGGTGGCCATTTGCACCGTGTTATACTAATTAGTCATTGTACTTGTCACTGACACTGTCCTACACTAGACACTACTCAGCAG
This sequence comes from Semisulcospira habei, assembly GCA_036245525.1. NCBI lineage: Eukaryota > Metazoa > Mollusca > Gastropoda > Semisulcospiridae > Semisulcospira > Semisulcospira habei. Next base: position 212,356,793 of record BTPG01000006.1, read on the forward strand.
TGCTAGAGGCGACCATTTCATCTCACTGACACTGTCCTACACTAGACACTACTCAGCAGTGCTGGAGGTGGCCATTTCATCTCACTGACACTGTCCTACACTAGACACTACTCAGCAGTGCTGGAGGTGGCCATTTGCACCGTGTTATACTAATTAGTCACTGTACTTGTCACTGACACTGTCCTACACTAGACACTACTCAGCAGTGCTGGAGGTGGCCATTTGCACCGTGTTATACTAATTAGTCACTGTACTTGTCACTGACACTGTCCTACACTAGACACTACTCAGCAGTGCTGGAGGTGGCCATTTGCACCGTGTTATACTAATTAGTCATTGTGCTTGTCACTGACACTGTCCTACACTAGACACTACTCAGCAGTGCTGGAGTGGCCATTTGCACCGTGTTATACTAATTAGTCATTGTACTTGTCACTGACACTGTCCTACACTAGACACTACTCAGCAGTGCTGGAGGTGACCATTTCATCTCACTGACACTGTCCTACACTAGACACTACTCAGCAGTGCTGGAGGTGGCCATTTCATCTCACTGACACTGTCCTACACTAGACACTACTCAGCAGTGCTGGAGGTGGCCATTTGCACCGTGTTATACTAATTAGTCACTGTACTTGTCACTGACACTGTCCTACACTAGACACTACTCAGCAGTGCTGGAGGTGGCCATTTGCACCGTGTTATACTAATTAGTCACTGTACTTGTCACTGACACTGTCCTACACTAGACACTACTCAGCAGTGCTGGAGGTGGCCATTTGCACCGTGTTATACTAATTAGTCATTGTGCTTGTCACTGACACTGTCCTACACTAGACACTACTCAGCAGTGCTGGAGGTGACCATTTGCACCACCGTGTTATACTAATTAGTCACTGTACTTGTCACTGACACTGTCCTACACTAGACACTACTCAGCAGTGCTGGAGGTGGCCATTTGCACCGTGTTATACTAATTAGTCACTGTACTTGTCACTGACACTGTCCTACACTAGACACTACTCAGCAGTGCTGGAAGTGGCCATTTCGTCTCTGGCTTTTAATTCCTTGTAGTAAGCACTTTTGAACCTGTCCAGTTGTTTATTAGAATACTGTTGTTCACCAAAACTGCCAGGCCGAGATTTGAGCACAAGGCTCTCTAGCGTTTTGTCACCCAAAAACGGTCGCTGGTCAGTTCTGTTTTTCTGTACACACGAAAAGACGCGCTCACAGTGGTAATTTCACAGAAAGTAACACGCTCACAGTGACAATTTCACACAAAGTAATTTCAGCAACATTTTTCTGCAAGGCATCTTCCGTCTTATCAGAGACAGCGCATCTACTAGCAATCATAAATCCGGTGATTGGAACTGATTTTGATTTTGCAGAGCATTTCCCGGCTTCTTCCTTGCAACTCTTGGTTTTGATATGTTTTGTGCAGTCATCTGAACCACCATGAGCACAGCTGAAGTGCCTAGAGCAGTCATCTGAACCACCATGAGCACAGCTGAAGTGCCTAGAGCAATCATATGAACCACCGTGAGCACAGCTGAAGTGCCTAGAGCAGTCATATGAACCACCATGAGCACAGCTTTAGAGCAGTCATATGAACCACCATGAGCACAGCTGAAGTGCCTAGAGCAGTCATATGAACCACCATGAGCACAGCTCTAGAGCAGTCATATGAACCACCATGAGCACAGCTGAAGTGCCTAGAGCAATCATATGAACCACCATAAGCACAGCTGAAGTGCCTAGAGCAGTCATATGAACCACCGTAAGCACAGCTGAAGTGCCTGGAGCAGTCATATGAACCACCATGAGCACAGCTGAAGTGCCTAGAGCAGTCATATGAACCACCGTAAGCACAGCTGAAATGCCTAGAGCAGTCATATGAACCACCGTAAGCACAGCTGAAGTGCCTGGAGCAGTCATATGAACCACCATGAGCACAGCTGAAGTGCCTAGAGCAGTCATCTGAACCACCATGAGCACAGCTGAAGTGCCTAGAGCAATCATATGAACCACCGTGAGCACAGCTGAAGTGCCTAGAGCAGTCATATGAACCACCATGAGCACAGCTGAAGTGCCTAGAGCAGTCATATGAACCACCGTAAGCACAGCTGAAGTGCCTAGAGCAGTTATATGAACCACCATGAGCACAGCTGAAGTGCCTAGAGCAGTCATATGAACCACCGTAAGCACAGCTGAAGTGCCTGGAGCAGTCATATGAACCACCATGAGCACAGCTGAAGTGCCTAGAGCAGTCATATGAACCACCATGAGCACAGCTGAAGTGCCTAGAGCAGTCATATGAACCACCATGAGCACAGCTGAAGTGCCTAGAGCAGTCATATGAACCACCGTAAGCACAGCTGAAGTGCCTAGAGCAGTCACATGAACCACCGTAAACACAGCTGAAGTGCCTGGAGCAGTCATATGCACCACCATGAGCACAGCTGAAGTGCCTAGAGCAGTCACATGAACCACCGTAAGCACAGCTGAAGTGCCTGGAGCAGCCATATGAACCACCATGAGCACAGCTGAAGTGCCTAGAGCAGTCATATGAACCACCGTAAGCACAGCTGAAGTGCCTAGAGCAGTCATATGAACCACCGTAAGCACAGCTGAAGTGCCTGGAGCAGTCATATGAACCACCATGAGCACAGCTGAAAGCTGAAGTGCCTAGAGCAAATTTTTACAAAAAAACCCGAAGTTCTCGCCTTTTGTTGACGGGCCAAGGAAGGGCCACATTTTGGAGTACGATGATCGATATTTTTGTTTGACGGCAGGGGCCCTTTTTTTTTTTTAACAACTGAACTCTACCAATTCAGACTGAGAGTCTTTGAAATTGGTCGTACAAGATCTTTTCATTACGCTGGTTGTTTTAACATGCTGGTTGTTGAAACAGTTTTGCGCCAAAAGAAAGATCCGGAAATAACGGAAGCGATGCACCACGAAAAATGTTGAATCTGTTCGTGGACCCAGTTATGTTTTGAAGTAAGATTTTGTTTGGTCACTTGCTAAGAAAAAAACAAGTGGATTAAAATCAGATTTTAAAAAACGTAGAGTTTTTTTATAATCATAATAGTGAGAAACATTTTTTTGTGGCGTAATCTATGCCAAAAATCGTAAGAAATTACTGCAAAATGGTAAGGGTAAACATCTCTGGGGTATGGGTACTGTTATTATTACTGTGAAGATACTGTTTATCCTAGTAAACATCGTGTGTGTACATTATAAAATGTGATTCTGACCTCGAGCTGAGCCTGCAGGCGTTTGTTTTTCTCAGCCTCTGTGATTCGCTCCTCCTCGGGACGTGGCAAGTTGATGTCCTCTTCCACCACCTGAAAGTCCGCAGCTGCACAACACACCCAGATCACAAGTCAGGCTTCATACAACACATACATTACACAACCAAAACAAGATCAGTCTGTAAACACCTAAACAATACTGTTACACACCAATATACCTGTCAAAACATCCACCAAACAGAACACAAAACAACATGGGAAAGCATGATAATACATTAATGGGCTTGATGGAACTTCAGTGTTTGCGTCATTATTTCCCATAATGAGTATATATACATTTTCAGCTGAGGGGTCAATAACTCCTAGATTTCTCTTAGCAGCGGACCCTTACAGTTTTCTCTTAGCAGCGGACCCTTACAGTTTTCTCTTAGCAGCGGACCCTTACAGTTTTCTCTTAGCAGCAGACCCTTACAGTTTTCTCTTAGCAGCGGACCCTTACATTTTTCCTCTTAGCAGCAGACCCTTACAGTTTTCTCTTAGCAGCAGACCCTTACAGTTTTCTCTTAGCAGCGGACCCTTACAGTTTTCTCTTAGCAGCGGACCCTTACATTTTTCTCTTAGCAGCGGACCCTTACATTTTTCTCTTAGCAGCGGACCCTAACAGTTTTCTCTTAGCAGCGGACCCTTACAGTTTTCTCTTAGCAGCGGACCCTTACATTTTTCTCTTAGCAGCGGACCCTTACAGTTTTCTCTTAGCAGCGGACCCTTACAGTTTTCTCTTAGCAGCAGACCCTTACAGTTTTCTCTTAGCAGCGGACCCTTACAGTTTTCTCTTAGCAGCGGACCCTTACAGTTTTCTCTTAGCAGCAGACCCTTACAGTTTTCTCTTAGCAGCGGACCCTTACATTTTTCTCTTAGCAGCAGACCTTTACAGTTTTCTCTTAGCAGCGGACCCTTACATTTTTCTCTTAGCAGCGGACCCTTACAGTTTTCTCTTAGCAGCGGACCCTTACAGTTTTCTCTTAGCAGCGGACCCTTACAGTTTTCTCTTAGCAGCGGACCCTTACAGTTTTTCTTAGCAGCAGACCCTTACATTTTTCTCTTAGCAGCAGACCCTTACAGTTTTCTCTTAGCAGCGGACCCTTACAGTTTTCTCTTAGCAGCGGACCCTTACAGTTTTCTCTTAGCAGCAGACCCTTACAGTTTTCTGAAGACATACCTCATCCTTTTCGCCCTTCCTTGTGTCAACCAATCCTGTCCACTCTTTTTGTTTTATTTCTTCTATATAATAATAATAATAATGGGTATTTATATATACATCACATCAAACTTACGCTCTATACATATCGTCCAACATGAAACGTTTGTTGCCTGCTTGATAATCGAAAGCATTTCACATGCTTTTGAAAACAAAGACGATATCCAACTGGCAACAGCAGCTAGATGCTAATCAAAAATAGCCTGCTTTTCTTTGAAACACAAATCACATTTTCATCCATTTCTGATGAAAGCTTGTACCCTTGCCGCCCCTAACAAGCAAACAACCAACCAGCATGGCCTAAGAGGGATCGTCCAGTGCCACTTTCTGAAGGTGCAACAAAGGCAACTTGTACGCTTGCCGCCCCCAACACTCAAACAAACAACCAGCATGGCCACGGAGGGATCATCCAGTGCCACTTACTGAAGGTGCAACAAAGGCAACTTGAAGATGGCCATGCCCTAAACAAAGTTCCAGCCCACTTGGATGTGTGTGTGCCCCTGGCTTATTTTTGAAATAACCCACATGCTTGAAATGTTAGAATCAACACTGTGAGCTTGCCACCTGTACCTGTTTCAAAGCAAACAAACACTACTACAGAGCCTGGGAATTACATCATTATTCATATGTACGTGGCATGATAGGATTTCCAGTACAATCACTGACCATAGTCACTGTGTCATGTCACTGTGCAGTCAGTATACAGACCATAGTCACTGTGTGTCTTGTCACTGTGCAGTCAGTATACAGACCATAGTCAATGTGTGTCTTGTCACTGTGTAGTCAGTATACAGATCATAGTCAATGTGTGTCTTGTCACTGTGCAGTCAGTATACAGACCATAGTCACTGTGTGTCATCACTGTGCAGTCAGTATACTGACCATAGTCACTGTGTGTCTTGTCACTGTGCAGTCAGTATACTGACCATAGTCACTGTGTGTCTTGTCACTGTGCGGTCAGTATACAGACCATAGTCAATGTGTGTCTTGTCACTGTGCAGTCAGTATATACAGACCATAGTCAATGTGTATCTTGTCACTGTGCAGTCAGTATACAGACCATAGTCAATGTGTGTCATCACTGTGCAGTCAGTATACTGACCATAGTCACTGTGTGTCTTGTCACTGTGCAGTCAGTATACAGACCATAGTCACTGTCTTGTCACTGTGCAGTCAGTATACAGATCATAGTCACTGTGTGTCATCACTGTGCAGTCAGTATACAGAGCATAGTCACAGTGTCTCGTCACTGTGCAGTCAGTATACAGACCATAGTCACTGTGTCTTGTCACTGTGCAGTCAGTATACAGACCATAGTCAATGTGCAGTCAGTATACAGACCATAGTCACTGTGTGTCTTGTCACTGTGCAGTCAGTATACATACCATAGTCACTGTGTGTCTTGTCACTGTGCAGTCAGTATACAGACCATAGTCACTGTGCAGTCAGTATACAGACCATAGTCACTGTGCAGTCAGTATACAGACCATAGTCACTGTGCAGTCAGTATACTGACCATAGTAACTGTGTCTTGTCACTGTGCAGTCAGTATACAGACCATAGTCACTGTGCAGTCAGTATACAGACCATAGTCACTGTGCAGTCAGTATACAGACCATAGTCACTGTACAGTCAGTATACAGACCATAGTCACTGTGCAGTCAGTATACTGACCATAGTCACTGTGTCTTGTCACTGTGCAGTCAGTATAGAGACCATAGTCACTGTGCAATCAGTATACAGACCATAGTCACTGTGCAGTCAGTATACTGACCATAGTCACTGTGTCTTGTCACTGTGCAGTCAGTATAGAGACCATAGTCACTGTGCAGTCAGTATACAGACCATAGTCACTGTGTGTCTTGTCACTGTGCAGTTAGTATACAGACCATAGTCACTGTGTCACGTCACTGTGCACCATAGTCACTGTGTCACGTCACTGTGCAGTCAGTATACAGACCATAGTCGCTGTGTCACGTCACTGTGCAGTCAGTATACAGACCATAGTCGCTGTGTCACGTCACTGTGCAGTCTGCCAGTCAGTATACAGACCATAGTCGCTGTGTCACGTCACTGTGCAGTCAGTATACAGACCATAGTCACTGTGTCTCGTCCTCGTGCACCATAGTCACTGTGTCTTGTTACTGTGCAGTCAGTATACTGACCATAGTCGCTGTGTCTCGTCAATGTGCAGTCAGTATACTGACCATAGTCGCTGTGTCTTATCACTGTGCAGTCAGTATACAGACCATAGTCACTGTGTCACATCACTGTGCAGTCAGTATACAGACCATAGTCAATGTATCACGTCACTGTGCAGTCAGTATACAGACCATAGTCAATGTGTCACATCACTGTGCAGTCAGTATACAGACCATAGTCACTGTGCAGTCAGTATACAGACCATAGTCAATGTGTCACGTCACTGTGCAGTCAGTATACAGACCATAGTCGCTGTGTCAACGTCACTGTGTAATCAGTATACAGACCATAGTCACTGTGTCACGTCACTGTGCAGTCAGAATACTGACCATAGTCACCGTGTCTCGTCATCGTGCACCATAGTTACTGTGTCTTGTCACTGTGCAGTCAGTATACAGACCATAGTCACTGTGTCTCATCCTCATGCACCATAGTCACTGTGTCTTGTTACTGTGCAGTCAGTATACTGACCATAGTCGCTGCGTCTCGTCACTGTGCAGTCAGTATAGTCACATAGTCGCTGTGTCTTGTCACTGTGCAGTCAGTATACAGACCATAGTCACTGTGTCACATCACTGTGCAGTCAGTATACAGACCATAGTCAATGTGTCACGTCACTGTGCAGTCAGTATACAGACCATAGTCAATGTGTCACATCACTGTGCAGTCAGTATACAGACCATAGTCAATGTGTCACGTCACTGTGCAGTCAGTATACAGACCATAGTTGCTGTGTCACGTCACTGTGCAGTCAGTATACAGACCATAGTCACTGTGTCACGTCACTGTGCAGTCAGTATACAGACCATAGTCACTGTGTCTAGTCACTGTGCAGTCAGTATACAGACCACATTCACTGTGTCAGGTCACTGTGCAGTCAGTATACACACCGTAGTCACTGTGTGTCATCACTGTGCAGTCAGTATACAGACCATAGTCACTGTGTGTCTTGTCACTGTGCAGTCAGTATACTGACCTTAGTCACTGTGTGTCTTGTCACTGCGCAGTCAGTATACAGACCATAGTCAATGTGTCTTGTCGCTGTGTGTCGTCACAGTGCAGTCAGCATACAGACCATAGTCACTGTGTCTTGTCACCGTGCAGTCAATGCTAAGTCAACTACAGAGTATGTTCAACTGACCGTATTCATTCTGTGCACTGTCCTCTTCGTTCTCGTCATTTTCATCGTGCTGGGCATTGATCTCAGAGCGGATGAAGAGCTGGGCCTGCAGTTTCTCTTGCAGTTCTTGCTCACGCTGCAGCTTCTCCACCTGAACGCGAGACAATTCCTGGTCACGCTCCTCAGCCATGCGACGAGCGGCCTCCAGCTCGGAGTGTAGTTCTGACACGTGTGACTCCTTGGCCTCGATGTCAACCAGCTTCTCCTGCAGAGAGTTCTGGGCGCTCTCCAGCTCCTGAGCCTGCCCACACAACCACAGTGAGACAGTGGTCATACAGTGCAGGTATTCATATTTAGCTTTAGAAAATGGTAACAATGTCATGCAACTCGTCTTGCACAGAGGTGTAGGTTGCCTCTATCTCCTGGGCTTACGGTACATGGCACAACGGTAAAGCTCCTGCCACCAATCCTCCACATGTGAGCAACAATACCAGATTGTGGTGTTTGACTTTTCTCACCTTGCAAGAATCATTAATTCCGGCGCACTATTGATGTTTCTTTTTCCAGGTATGCTGGTTCTTCATCCCTCTCTACTATGGTACCATTATCTGGCCATTTATATTTCAAATACAAGCGTTCAAAATTTCTGAAACTTCAATAGACGAGCTGACACTACTCACCACCGGAATGTCCAATGTTTTTCTTGTACCATGTTTGTGTTCAGAGTGAATGTGTGTGTTCATGTATGTGTGTTGGGTTCAGTTTGCATGCTTTAAGCAGGTGGATAGAAATGGCTGAAGTAACTAGGTAAAGACTGGTATTATTACACTGTGTGATACAGCTGTAACAAAGAGTAGTGTAATGATAGAACTGGCTGAAGTAACTAGGTAAAGACTGGTATTATTACACCGAGTGATACAGCTGTAACAAAGTAGTGTAATGATAGAACTGGCTGAAGTAACTAGGTAAAGACTGGTATTATTACACTGAGTGATACAGCTGTAACAAAGAGTAGTGTAATGATAGAACTGGCTGAAGTAACTAGGTAAAGACTGGTATTATTACACCGAGTGATACAGCTGTAACAAAGTAGTGTAATGATAGAACTGGCTGAAGTAACTAGGTAAAGACTGGTATTATTACACCGAGTGATACAGCTGTAACAAAGTAGTGTAATGATAGAACTGGCTGAAGTAACTAGGTAAAGACTGGTATTATTACACCGAGTGATACAGCTGTAACAAAGAGTAGTGTACACAGTTTGGGTTTAAAGTTGAAAATAGTATTTGAGGAGAAACAATTTTTGTCAAAGTATGGCTATTTTTGAACCCTTTCTGGACGCCTGTGACCTTGACCTTTGAGAGGTCAATGAGATTGGTATGTTTAGAAAGGTAACTGAAGCAAAACAATGGAAATCCTAGTGATCAGCTGATGACTGCAGTCCCCTGGTGTTTGTTGGAAGGCAGGGGCTTGAGATGTGAAAGTAAAGCAGAGCTGTTTACCCCCCCAAAAAAAAATGGAGTAATGGGCTATGCCAGAAAGAGTAATCTTGGGTAAAAAAAAGTAATGCTTTCTGTCAGCACATTTGATCGTTCTCAAACGCAATCTCACTCAACAAGTTCTTACAAAGCCTTGCAGTTTTTATTTGCACTCGAAATGAGATACAAGTGAAAAGAAAAAAAAAAAATCACTGTGTTATCAGGCATGCCTACCCTCAATTTGAAGTTTCAGTATTAGCTATATTTCAAATTTCAGTAATACTATTAAAATTTCAGTAATACTATTACTATTGTTACCTATTATTTCTGCACTGTTTTTTATATTGTGCCTTTTATATTAGCATGAGCGCAAAAATAAAAATGACACACACCGCGGACCAGGACACATAGTTTGCACATCTCTGTAATGGGTTAATAATGGTTGGGCGCGTCCCCCCCCCCCCCTCCCCCCCACTTAATTTTTTTAATTTTTTTAAAAAACTTGCACATTGCGAAATTTTCTGATCATTGCACTTAGGTCCAATCAAGGGAAAGCAGACACCGACAGGTTGGTTTAAATAAAGGGACGCAATCGAGCAAATTGTCCTAGTGTGCTTACTCCCCTTGTTATTGTTTTAATTTGACTAACTCCAACATTTACTTTATTTCTAGATTTAAAAGGCAACTAATATTAATGATAAATTAGGAAATCATATAAATTATTATTTTATGTACTAATGTTGGATCTGGTCATGGACCCGGTTATGTTTTGAAGTAGGATTTTGTTTGATCACTTTCTAAGAAAAAAAGCAGATTGGAATATGATTTTAAAAAAATCGTAGTTTTTGTTTTAAATAATCGTAATAGTGTGACAAAAATCGTACTGGCGTAATCTATGCTAAAAATCATATGCAATTACTCCAAAATCGTAAGGGTAAACATCTCTGAGTAAAGCAATACAGTGAGTGAAGCTTACCAAGCGCAGACGTTCAGACTGCTCCATCTCATGTGAACGCTCCATCTCCAGTCGCAGCTCTTCCGCCCGCCTCCTCTCAGCCTCCAGTTCCTCACGCAGCGTCAGCAGCTCCGCCATGCGCTCGTCCTTCTCCCGGATACGGGCCTGCAGCTCGTGCATGTCTGTCAAATAAATAGTACTTTACTTTTTAATTTAACGCCACACAGAGTCCTTCACACCTGCATGTATGTAACATGTACACTGCAGGCTGAATTCATATCTGACATCACACCCTATCCCCATCTAGGTTCATCTCTCATATCACATGGTATTCTTGTGGATTCACTGGGTTCAAAATTTGTTCTGGCCCTATTTGGTGCTCTGTCTTCATGGTGGACAAAAGCCGTTAAGCCCTAAATATTTAACTTTTTTTAATGGATTGGCAACAGTCACACCACGTCTGTAACATCACCGCTCATCTCTGACATGGCACTGTGTTGTTCTCATGGACACAACAGTCACACCACGTCTGTAACATCGCCATTCATCTCATCATGGTTTTTTTCATGCTGTCAACAGTACTGCTTAGTGGGTGAGAATGCTAAACTGTGACATCATTCAGATGTGGGTGAGAACGTAAAACAACCGACATCACCCAGATGTGGTTGAGAAAGCTAAACTGTGACATGATCCAAACGTGGGTGAGAACGCTAAACAACTCCGACATCACCCAGACTTGGATGAGAAAGGTAAACTATGACATCACCCAAACTTGGATAAGAATGCTAAACTATGACATCACCCAAACTTGGATGAGAAAGCTAAACTATGACATCACCCAAACTTGAGTGAGAAAGCTAAACTATGACATCATTCATGCATGGGTGAGAATATTACACAACTGTGACATCACCTGAAGATGGGTGAGAAAGCTAACTAACTGTGACATCGTTCAGACAATGCGTGAGAAAGCTAACTGTGACATCGTTCAGACAATGCGTGAGAAAGCTAACTAACTGTGACATCGTTCAGACAATGCGTGAGAAAGCTAACTAACTGTGACATCGTTCTGACAATGCGTGAGAAAGCTAACTAACTGTGACATCGTTCACAATGCATGAGAAAGCTAACTGTGACATCGTTCACAATGCATGAGAAAGCTAATTAACTGTGACATCGTTCAGACAATGAGTGAGAAAGCAAACTAACTGTGACATCGTTCTGACAATGTTTAAGAAAGCTAACTGTGACATCGTTCAGACAATGCGTGACAAAGCTAACTATCTGTGACATCGTTCAGACAATGCATGAGAAAGCTAACTAACTGTGACATCGTTCTGACAATGCGAAAGAAAGCTAACTGTGACATTGTTCAATGCATGAGAAAGCTAACTAACTGTGACATCATTCAGACAATGCGTGAGAAAGCTAACTCGGTAACTGTGACATCATTCGGACAATGCGTGAGAAAGCTTACTCAGTAACTGTGACATCATTCGGACAACGCGTGAGAAAGCTAACTGTTACATCATTCAGACAATGCGTGAGAAAGCTAACTCAGTAACTGTGACATCATTCGGACAATGCGCGAGAAAGCTAACTGTTACATCATTCAGACAATGCGTGAGAAAGCTAACTAACTGTGACATCATTCAGACAATGTGCGAGAAAGCTAACTAACTGTGACATCGTTCAGACAATGCGTGAGAAAGCTAACTGTGACATCATTCAGACAATGCGTGAGAAAGCTAACTGTGACATCATTCAGACAATGAGTGAGAAAGCTAACTGTGACATCATTCAGACAATGAGTGAGAAAGCTAACTGTGACATCATTCAGACAATGAGTGAGAAAGCTAACTGTGACATCATTTAGACAATGCGTGAGAAAGCTAACTGTGACATCATTCAGACAATGCGTGAGAAAGCTGTCTGTTACATAATTCAGACAATGAGTGAGAAAGCTACACAGCTCTCACCTCGACTTGTGCGTTCCTGTTCCTCCTGCATTCTCAGCAGCTTTGCCTGCAGCTCCTTTCGTATCCGCTCTGACTCCTCGGCCTCGTGGCGCATGCGCTCCATTTGAGCTCTGCACACACACAAAATATTAAGGTTTCACAAAGTAACTCACAAACTGATGGTTCAATCCCAATGTACATGCAGTAACAGGTGCTGTAAATAATAGCCTCACCTTGTAAACAGTAGCCTCACCCTGTAAACAGTAGCCTCACCCTGTAAATAGTACCCTCAGCCTGTAAAGAGTACACTAGCCCTAACAAGAATGGCAAAACCCTCAAGGCTCACATGTATGACCAATCCACATAATTAATTTGTGACGTTGACCTTTTAACAGGTCACTGAAATAAGCAAGTGCTTAAGCGTTATAACATAAGGAAAGGGTTGGCATCTGTACCTGCAAAATCCATGTTTTCTCAAAATGTACGCATTTTTCACTTTTGTCAACCTCCCATGATCCTTGAACTTCTGAGTACTGATAGTGAATCAAATTAGTATGCACAGAAAGGTCTTATCATCAGCTACCTATCTGCCAAATTCAGTTGTAAAGTTCTGCAAAAAAACCTGATTAAAAACAAAAATTCTACCAGACATTTTTCACATCATTTGCTGATCTCGAGACCTTTGACTTTTCCAAGACGTCGTAGCAAAGTTAGCATGCATACGGTCTTACCATCAGGTATCTCTGTACCAGGTTTGGGATGGACGTTGTTAATAGTATTTGATAAAAAACATTTTGTGTCAGAAAATGGCTATTTGTGACCTATTTCCTAATCTCTTGTGACCCATGACCATTCCAAGGGGTCATCCAAATTAGTATGCATAGGATTAGGAAGGTCTTACTATCAGGTATCTCTGTACCAAGGCTGGTTGGTTAGTTAGTTATTTGGGTTTAATGCCGAGCAGATGACTAGTTTAGACTAAATGTTAATTAGAATATAAATTATTATGTATGTATTGTTGTTTAGTTTATTGTAAAAGTGGTGTGTTCGGGCATTGTGCTTTGTTTGTTATGTG
>BTPG01000006.1:212370592-212435592 GCA_036245525.1 Semisulcospira habei
ATTAATTTGTGAAATTAATCCCAAAAAACGTGAAACTATTTTTTTCCCCAAAAAATATTTAATTATCAATAATAAAAAAATTGAAGAGGTACAATGCTGGTTAACGAACTCATTCAATGTCTTCCTTTTAATCTTCAGATATGTAAAATCTCTAGTAAAAATAATAAAAGTTATGAATTCCAGTGCGGATCAACCGTTTTTTGTGAAACGGACATTTTTATCCCCAATGTGCATCTGGATAAAAAAAAAACTACGTCGAGATTATTCTTTTACAGACAATATCATAACATTTCAAGCATGTCCGTCCGGCTTTAGTCGCTATCACATACACACACGGCGTTTGGCGCCAAAGTACGTTCTCCAGCAAGGTTTGCGTAGCTAGACTTGATGTCATTTTTATCTTGCTAATTCTTTGTCAGAATTTCAGCCCTGCATGCCCAAAACGTCATGTGCATGCTCCGAAACATGCTATGACAAGCCCCATTTCAAAGTTGTTCTTATTTTGAAATACATACAACAAAAACACTGAACAGTTCAACAGACTGCACAAAGAATAATGACCAGACATTTTCCGAAAATCGACGAGGAGACCTTATCCTATCTTAAGACAAACCAGGGATGTCCTTTCTACCGTTTTCTGTTTTTTCATCATTTTAACACCATTCAGCTATGCACACTTGTAGACAAACTGATTAACATGAAGATACTAGCAAACACCTCTACCATTGGGTTTTAGGTCATCTCACTAACTGTCGACAGTAAGCCACAATTAGTTCAGATCTTAAACCTTTTATCCCCAAGGTCCCATTTCTCACATTGTGGAGGTGTTGCCTAACGAGTATACATGTACAAGCTGCAGGAGATGGCTTAACCATGATAATTCAAAGGCAGTGCCAGATTAGGTTGTTGATGGCGCCAAGCTAATCTGGCGCTGCCCTTGAATTATCATGGTCAAGCCATCTCCTGCTGTACGGATCCGGGGCTAAAAGGGTGCATTTAGATGTGATTTTTACTAACACGTATGCATAACAGGGGACTGTCCTGTTCTTATTTGTGTTTTCTGCGTACAAAGCAGACTACAGCCACTCATGACGAGCACATAGGTGACTGACAAATATGCAGACAACATGGCACTGACAGGACAGTTTACAGATGATTACAGACAGACAAGATCAAAAAGAGATCGAGAACTTTGTGGTGTGACAGGAACTACCTTGAACTACATGTTGATAAAATGAAAGAGAGGGATAGGGAAACAAACATCAACCTAATCCTGCTGTCATTAACGGGACAGAATTTGAGCGCATACAGACGTGGAGGTATTAAGGTACCTTTGGACAACATGCTCGGCTGGGTGCAAAACAGACCCTACTGCCTACACCCTGGGGGTTTCTGCAGCCAGGAATATAAAGGTCCCAACAAGTCCACCACATCAGATTAATACCAACAGAACGACTTCAGATTAATTAAGACATCAGTTAACTGGTAGAGTTGTGGAATGAGTGTTAGATTGTTGTACTTCTAATGCAGGCAGACAGAAAACTCCCCATGAGGGATTATTATTCCCATGAGGGATTATTATTCCCATGAGGATTATCATCTCAAGGGGGGTTATCCCCACAGGGGGATTATTATCCCTGACGGGGTGGGATTATCCCCACGAGGGATTTTTACCATGCAGGATTATCACGAGGGATTATTAGCGCCACGAGGGATTATTATTGTCTCGACACATTGTTATTCCCACGAGGGGATATTGTTCCCGCGAGGGATTATTATTCCCTCGGGGGGATTATTATTCCGTCGAGGGATTATTATCTACTTGAGGGATTATTATTATGAGGGATTATTATTAGGAGGGATTATTATTCCCACGAGGGATTATTATTGTAGTATTGTACAGAGCATGGAATTACCTGTACTAAAAAAAAAAGAGGAAAACCCGTTTCACTAGGGGGGTCCGAGGGCTTCCCCCCCCCCCCCCCCCTTGGAAAATTTACATTAAAATTTGTGCAATCTGGTGCATTTTAGAGAAAAACTGAGCAATTTAACCAACTAAAAAAATTATGCTTTTTTTCTTCTTTTTTTGGGGTGCACTTTTCATTTTTTGGTGTCAAGGTTTAAAAGTATACTAAAAGTATTTAACAGAATATATCCAAATGTTTATTCAAAATACATATGAATGTCTTAATTTTTTTTTATTTTTGAGTTTTCTTATAAAAATAATATATATATATATATATCAGAAGGGAAGGAAGGATATATATATATATATATATATATATATATATATATATATATATATATATATATATATATATATATATATATATATATATATAATATATATATATCAGATCTCATTAATCAGGTGTAAACATGGATTCCTTTTCTCTCTTACTCACAAACCAGATAGGTGAGGCTAGCGCTGGCAGAATTGTCAGTACTCAAACCAAGGGGAATCACAGCGCTGGACAGACAACAGTTAGATCCCCTGCCCCCGCCTATCAGGCACCCAATCGCCAGCCCACAGAGAAATACGCAGGTATAGAATAAGACAATCATTTCCATTCCTAATTAAGAATGGATCAGGTCTCTTATATAACTTGGTTTGAGTACTGACAATTCTGCCAGCGCTAGCCTCACCTATCTGGTTTGTGAGTATCATGTATAACTCGAGGCAAAATTTGTATCGTTACATTGTTGTGTAATGTTCTGTGCATCTACTGTGGGAAATCAGGGTATTTACCCGACCACATATAGTAGCGCACCTTCATGTTTGTGTATGTATGTTTCTCCTGCCTACTTCCTAAGTTCCGGAGAAAGACATGGGTTATATAAGAGACCTGATCCATTCTTAATTAGGAATGGAAATGATTGTCTTATTCTATACCTGCGTATTTCTCTGTGGGCTGGCGATTGGGTGCCTGATAGGCGGGGGCAGGGGATCTAACTGTTGTCTGTCCAGCGCTGTGATTCCCCTTTTCTCTCTTATTTAATACTATGCACCATGGTCACTGAACTGGAGAAAGGTTATATAGATTTTCAACACACTTTGATCACACTTTCAAAAATTAAATAAAAAACTTCAAGAGCATTTAAAAAAAAAAAAATAGAAAAAATATTCACAAACTAAACTCGTGAATTCGCCAAAAATTTGAAACATGTCACAAAAGAGGACACATACAACACATCAAAACAAACAATTCCAAACATAAATGTTTGGAAGCATGGGCCAAATGTACTTTTGGCATTGAAACATTATTGCCTTTCTCAAGTTTCTGCAACCCAAAGTCCGCGTCCGCGTGTTAATATCAACTCTGCACAGTTCGCAATAGGCCAGCCCACAAGCCGCTAACTTGCGAATATACTGAGCAAGGAGCTCGACATTTATGGTTTCTCGAGCCAAGTTCATCTCCAAATATTCTTGGCTCCAGAATCTTCTATTCTGTCTCCGCGTTTAAGTATTTTTCTCTCCGGCATATCGACCAGACTACGACTACCACTAAAGACTGGAAGCGACATGTGTGAGCTAAACCTAACGCCTCGCTCCATTTTGAATACGCGGTTTGGGGGTATCCGCCATGTAAAGATCTCGAAATACGGAATTGGAATAGTGACTTTACGATATTTTTTCAGCGGAATTTTTCTTCTTCGGCCGATTGACAGCTTCATTTAAGCGGAAATCCGCCAAAAAGAGGAAAATTCCATGCTCTGATTGTACTGTCTTGTAGTTGTACAGCAGTTGGGAGTGTAGAGAGAAGTCCGAGCGAGACTAATGTAACAAGTCAGTATTGTATATTGAATTGTACTGTCTTGTACTGCAGATGGAGGGAACGACAGGGGGCAAACAGAAACGTCCGAGTGCAACAGTGGATGAGGTGAGAGTAGTGCTGACCTGGTCAAAGAGTTGCTTGCCGGTGGTGTTGGGCTGGATGGCAAACTCCAGCTCCGCGTCCATGGTGGTGACGCGCACATTGACCTGCACACACAATACAATCAATAACAATATAAATAACACACACAACCACCAACACTGCTGCAATAATGTTGCAGTGACAAACAATATGTAGTATATGGCCACAACAGCCTTGGACTTGCTCACGATAGTCAAGCAATCATCCATCATGCTAAATCTGATGCAAATCAACCAAATAATTTAGGAGACATTGATTAAAGCAGTCTACTGCAGGCAGTCCAGGGTTAATAGTTGGCAATGTCTCCTGTATGTCTTTCTCCTTGATTAAAACAGTCATTGCAGACAGTCCACGGTTAATAGTTGGCAATATCTCCTGTATGTCTTCCTCATTGATTAAAACAGTCTATTGCAGACAGTCCACGGTTAATAGTTGGCAATATCTCCTGTATGTCTTCCTCATTGATTAAAACAGTCTATTGCAGACAAGTCCATGGTTAATAGTTGGCAATATCTCCTGTATGTCTTCCTCATTGATTAAAACAGTCTACTGCAGGTTACTTTACTTACTTACGCCTGTCACCCCTACCCGGGTATAGGCCGTCGACGAGAGACCTCCAGCGACTCCTGTCCTGTGCTTCTCCTTCGATTTTACTCCAGGTGGTTCCCATTCTCTTGATGTCTGCTTGGAGGTCTCGACGCCAGGAGTTTCTCGGCCTACCTCTTTTCCTCTTTCCTTGGGGATTCCATGACAATGCCTGCCTAGTGATACTGGAAGCCGGCTTTCTCAGACTGTGACCAATCCATCCCCATCTTCTTCGCCCAATTTCATTCTCTGCTGTTATCTGCTCTGTTCTCTCTCAGAGTCTGATGTTGCTGATATTCTCTGGCCAGTGGATTTTCAAAATTCTTCTAAGGCAACTGTGTATGAAGATCTGTACTCTGTTGACAGTGGTTTTTGTCAATCTCCAAGTCTCTGCTCCATATAGGAGAACTGCTTTTACGTTGGAGTTGAAAATCCGGACTTTGGTGTTTTGTGACAGCTATCTGGAACTCCACACTTTTTTCAACTGGAGAAAGGCTGCTCTGGCTTTACCGATTCGTGCTCTGACATCTGCATCAGTGCCGCCTTTTTTGTCTATGATGCTCCCGAGATAGGTGAAGGACTCCACCTCCTCCAACGGGGTGCCAGCAAGTAAGACTGGTTCTTCCCTGGTTGCGTTCAACCTCATTGTCTTTGTTTTCTGTTTGTGGATGGTGAGGCCCACTTGGGACGAGATGTCAGCAAGCCTCGTGGTCTTGTCCTGCATTTGTTGATGCGTGTGGGACAGTAATGCCAAGTCATCTGCAAAATCGAGGTCGTCAAGCTGTGTCCACTGTACTCCGCTTCTTCTCTGCTCTGTGGTCCTCTTCATGACCCAGTCTATGGCCAGTAGGAAGAGGAACGGAGACAGCAGACACCCCTGCCTGACACCGGTTCTGACCTGGAGCTCCCTGGTCAACTGCCCTTCGTGGATCACGCGACATGTCATGCCATCGTAGCTGCTCTTGATCAGGCGGACGAGCTTTGTGGGTACACCGTAGTGTCGTAGGAGTTTCCACAGAGTCTCTCGGTCCACGCTGTCAAATGCTTTCTCGTAATCCACAAAGTTTACGTACAGAGGGGAGCTCCACTCCAGAGACTGTTCCACAATGATGTGGAGAGTGGCGATCTGGTCTGTACATGATCGGTTTTTCCTGAATCCTGCTTGCTGGTCTCTCAGCTGGGGGTCAACGGAGCTCTTCATTCTCTCCAGGATGATCCTGTTGAAGACCTTTCCTGGTACTGACAGCAAGGTGATTCCTCTATAGTTGGAACACTTGCTGAGGTCACCTTTCTTGGGAAGCTTGATTAGGTACCCCTCCTTTCAGTCAGCCGGCATCACCTCCTCTTCCCAGATCTTTCCAAACAGTGGGTACAGCATCTCTACTGTTGTCTCTAGATGTGCTTTCAGAGACTCCGCTGGGATGCCATCTGGCCCTGCTGCTTTGCCGTTCTTCAAAAATACCAGTGCTCTTCTGATCTCTTCCCGGCTGGGTCTGTCACAGCTGATAGATAGGTCGGTCTCTGCTGGCTGGATGTCTGGGGGGGGTCGGGTGGGCTGGGTCTGTTCAGTAACTCTTCAAAATACTTGGCCCATCTGTCGAGTTGGTCTGCTCTGTCTGCAATAGGCTTGCCTTCCTTGTCTTTTACTGGTCTTCCTGTATGGCCATACTTGCCCGACAATCCTCTGGTAATGTCGTAGAGCTGTTTCATGTTGCCGCTGCCTGCTGCCTTTTCTGCCTCTGCTGCCAGGCTGTCTGTGTACGCCCTCTTGTCTGCCCTGATACTCCTCTTCACCTCGCGGTTGGCTTCCGAGTATTCCTCCTGTGCCCTTGCTTTGGCTGCTCTCGTGCGACTGTTGTCGACAACTGCTTTCATCTGCTTCCTCACTTCTATCTTCTTCAAGGTCTGTGCCGACAGCCAGTCCTTGTGGTGGTGTTTCCTGAACCCTACAGTGTCTTTGCAGGTTGAGTTCAGCACCTCTCTCTCTGTCTTCCACTGCTGCTCTGTGGTGACCGCCTCCTCTTCATTTACTAGCTCCTGTAGCGCTTGAAACCGGTTGGACAGCACCAGTTTGAACTCTTCTCTCACCCCAGTCTCTCTCAGGAGGCCTACATTATAGCGCTGTCTTCTTGTTGTCTCTGTGCGGCTTTTCTTTGAGCTTTATTCTTAAGGTGAGCAGATGGTGGTCTGAGGCGATATCTGCTCCCCTCCTCACTCGAACATCTTGAAGGGATCTTCTAAATTTCTTGCTAATGCAGATATGGTCTATTTGGTTCTCTGTAGTATGGTCAGGTGAGACCCACGTTGCTTTGTGTATTCTTCTGTGTGGGAAGATGCTGCCTCCAATGACAAGTCTGTTTAGAGCACAAAAGTCTACAAACCTCTCCCCATTCTCACTCATCTCCCCTAGTCCCTGTCTCCCCATCAGCTCTTCGTATCTGGTGTTGTCCTCCCCTATTTTGGCATTAAAATCGCCCATGACGATGGTGATGTCTCGCTCCACACATTTGTCCACGGCACTCTGGAGTCGGTCGTAGAACTCTTGTTTCTCTTCCTCGTCACTGTCATTAGTGGGCGCATAACACTGGATGACGTTCAGCTTGAGCTTTTTCTTGGTTCTAAAGGCTGCTGTGATAATTCTTGGCCCAAGAGGTTTCCAGCCCATCAGCGCTCTCTGTGCCACTGGTGACAGCATGAATGCTACTCCTTCTGTATGGGGGCATTCTCCTCTTCATGACCTGAATGCACATACAGAATCATCTCCCCACTTAACAGCCTTTTCTGGCCAGACTGCGTCCATCTGGCTTCACTGATACCTAGCAGGGAAAGGTTGTACTTTTGCATTTCCGCTGCTATCTGGGCGGCCTTGCCGCTCTGGTACATGGTCTTGACGTTTCATGTGCCCATGGTTGTGTCCCTGGATAGAGAGAGGCGGCTCGGTCCTGTGGCTTCCGAAGACTTCCGGGTTTCACCACAGGACGTCATAAATCTTCTGGTAGAAGAACCTTCCTCCTCCAGGAAAGGAATTACTGTTTGTCTTTTCGTCGGCGTTTTTGTAGCTATTTCCTTTTTTGTAGGGTGGGGAAGCTACCCCCACGCCCAACCCCCTTACTAGGAGGACCAGGGGTTTTCTGTGTCGGGGTCACCTTCCCTTAGACCATGTTGGTTCATGGCACCTTATATCATTCGGTGCACCCCTCTCGCGAGGGACCCCCTATCCACCACCCAGGGGACGCGCCTCAACGCCATATGGTCCCAGCACGAGGCTACTGCAGGTTGTCAAGGGTTAATAGTTGGCAATGTCTCCTGCATGTCTTCCTCTTTCATGTCATACAACAATGCTAATAGGTGGCAATATCTCCCGTATATGTCTCCCTTTCAAGAAGAACTTCCCTATGTCATACAACAATGCTGTAAAATGTGAATGTTGACAATTGGAGACTTTTCAAGTTTTGTGCTTCCTTCCATAAAGACTATCATTCAACTACCATTGTCTACCAAGCTGGAGTCCAATCGGTCCAAAGGTTTCACACAGATCTGCCAGACAAGAAGCAAACATGGTCACCACCAACTACACTGGCTACAGCTTCCTGAGTTACAATGGTGGTGTTTTGTAAAAATCTGAATAGCCCAACATGTTTCCCAGTTAACCCATTGAGCCCCAGGACCCCGCAGCAGGAGATGGACTGATCATGATAATTCAAGGGTAGGGCGAGATGAGCTTGGCACCTTCAGGCGACAAGCTCATCTGGCTCTACCCTTGAATTATCATGATCAATCCATCTCCTGCAACTGGTACAGGCCTTAGGCAACACCTCCACAGTTTGAGAAATGGGACCTTGGGGCTACATGGGTTAAACAGACAAAAAGTAAGTATGACTACCATGACATGACTTCAACCTTGCTGAAGGCAATGGCTTGATTTCTGTTCCTGGCACTTCCATGCACCGTGTTTTGAAGTCTGTTCTGTTATTGTAGTGTATTGATTGATTGATTGTACATTGCTTAACGTCCCGACAGCAACAAGGCTTTCTCAGGACGTGCCTGCACTGCTTGTGAAAAAAAATAATAAACAGAACATTGAATGTATGTCGCCAGCCGGTCAAATACGTTAAAAAAACCTAACACATGGGGCCTAAATAAAGCTAAGACCATTTAGCAACACATCCAATATCAAGAGCTACAGGCAGTGCAGACAGTAGGGAGAATTTTAAAAAGGCAAATACAGGTGAATGGACCAAGGGTAGACAGAAACACATGCCCCAGAATAGAGAGAAAAACCCACCCTGTGGGGCTGACCAGGGTGACCCTGGGAACTAAAAAATACCTAACCCCACCCAAGTCCCCCAGGGCAGACCCGGGTGGGGTGTTATTGTAGTGTAAGATATAGTATGTATGATTAGGTTTTGAATTGTTTATCAATATATATATATATATATATATATATATATATATATATATATATATATATATATATATATATATATATATATATATATATATATATATATATATATATATATGGGCAAGGGTCTGAAATGGCGTCGGACTCGATTTTCGCTAGTACTGTTACTTTGCGAGGAAGCCGTCTCTGTAAACCTTATCATTTGACAAAACATACGATGTGCATCTGGCAGAGAAAAGGTCGTTCTTCATTATGACGTCAAGGAAAGATCGATAGAACACATCAAAGAAGAGAAAATTGACGATGAATGACATGACGTTCAGCTGTTTTCGTCACACTTTTTGTGACATCGTAAACAGTGTGTTCGGTATTTGACGACTGGTATAAAATTGCTTCAGAGAATATCCATACAAATTTCATTTTCGAAAGTAAAAATGTATAAAGGGTACAAAAATAATTAAACTTTGAAAATCGCTTCGTTTTCTGCGGAGTTATGCGTCAAAACCGGCAACTCTTGAGTACGTAACGTTTTTTCGTGATTCCGCCATAGGGCATATTAATCCGCGCTGATGTTGTAATGCACTTTATTTCTTCTGCTAATCAATTATCAAACATGAGTCTAAACCTTAATTGAAGCTATACAATAATCAGTATAATGAGCGGTCCGTGGCGCGGGCCGGTCCGTGGCGCGGGGCGGTCCGTGGCGCAGTGGTTAAGGCGCCTGCCACCAATGCCAAAGGTGCGCGGTTCGATACCGGGTTCCGGCGTTGGACTTTTCTCCTCTGGTAAGTGTCACCGTTAATTCGGGCGGACTGTCGGGGGTTCTTTCTCCGGGTACTCCGGTTCTTCCACCCCCCCCCCCCCCCCACCCCCCACACTTTGGTACCGGTCTCAGGCCACTTTACAAATTTCAAATACAAGCGATCAAAATTCTCTGTTACTTCAGTAGCTGACTGGCCCTTCGTTTGTCTTGTACTGTGTTTGTCTTAAATGGCGTAAATCCGTGTCTGTTTCGTGAGTGTGTGTGTTGGGTTTCAGGCGCGGCGCTTTGAGTCGATTTCCCCAAAAATTGAGAAAAAGCGCTTATATAATAACGGTATTATTATTTATTGTATTATAATTCATCGAACGAATAAGATAGGCAAACCAATTTCTGTCAACTTTTGTGTCATGAAAAATAAACGTAACGTACTCTTTTTTTGGGACGCTATATTTTCGTAATAATGCGGTTAGCGGGAATTTTAACGCGCGAAACAATCGGTCTTTGTTCATTTTCTACGAGACAATGGAGGAAGAAGCAAGTACGGAGATCAGTTCGTCCAAAAATGAAGGTAAGTCAATCGGTGTGAATTTTTTATCTACGTTATGTACTCAGATTTCTGGTAGTTTGGTCAATGTTTTTAGTCTTTTACGTCGACATTCACGGAGTAAATCTTACGCTTTTATGATAAAAATGCAGGTTTATTTCAAGTCAACAGCATCACTACAAAGATGTTTGAGAAAACGTTCTTGTTCGTAGATAATAATAAATTATATTTGCACCGGTGTAAGGTAATTTGTCGTGAAGCTACGTACTCAGTTTTTTTTAAGAGTATTATTGTCAAATCAGTGTAAAACGTTGATATTTTTAAATGGATGATATTTTTTTTTGTGGACAAATAGACCACTAGCCAAATAAATTCCTGTGGCAAGTTTTGTTTGTGTAATTCATTTGTGTGCGTAACTTTACAACCGGAAAAATCTCATCTTAGAGGTGGTATGTTAATTTGTAAAAGGCTCGAATATTTCTTTTCATAGACTAATAATTATGCATCACAAATGTTTTCATAACATGATACTTGATTTCTTTCTGGTTGTGGTCACTATCGGTTTTAAATTTTGTGATACCGGCCACGTGCATAACGTCACACCGCTAGATAAAAATTCCTAATGCTGAAAGTTGTGTGAAGTGACGAACTCAAACCATCCTTGAAAGAATCTAGAGTAATCTAGTTTTTCTCACTTTAGGATTATTATGAAGCTTAATATGTGAACACGTACCCCACTTATTGATTTCTTCTATTCATTGTGAGATAATTTCTCTTAGTACATAACTTTACTACCAACTTCCAAAACCAGACAAGTAAGTGGGTTTGTGAAATGATGAACACAATTCGGTTTTTCTAAATTTTAAATTTGAAGTGATACGTTGTCTTTTAAAAGATACATTGTATACATTATTTACCCTTGAAAGTTAAATGAATATCAACACACACACCACCACCACACTATTTTATTCCACTCCTTGTGCATAACTTCACACTGTATTTGTCCAAGCAAACCTGCATTAAAATGGTGAAGTTACATACACCATTATTTTTCAAGATGAGCTCTTTAATTATGTATTACACATTATAATAAATGAATAAAACTAGTTTTGTTCAACACATGTGGTTGATAACTTTTGGGCTTTAGTCTGCTTGTATTTTCCCATTCCTATGGGACTGTACATAACTTCATGACCAGACCCATTGCATAGCATAGTGTAAAGTTATGCTCACACATTTCGAGCCATTAAACATCACTATTGTGGCAATGCATCGATTTAATGCAGTTTACAATGCTTCCTTACCTAAAAAGTAGCTAATTTTAATAAATTGTCCTCCAAGGTAAACAGCCCTTTTGATCCACTCTTTGTGCATAACTTCACATTCTCTGTCAAAGCTAGCTTACATCGAAATGGTGAAGTTACATACACCATTACTTTTCAACCACAGCTCTTCAATCAATGTACTTGACCTTTTTATCAGTTTATTTTTCTTAGTTCAGTGTTAATAGTATACACGCACGTGTTTACAATTGAACATTTGTATAACTTTAAGCAGTTCTTAGGCAGTTTCCTTGCTCTGTTTTGATTCTTGTTTTGCTCTATATTCAGGTAAGAAAGAATGGCATGAGCATGGGGATGTGGGAAGTCCATGCCCTCAGCAGTGTGCTGGGTAGGCCCCTCTTCTCTATCTACCCTGACTATGGTGGGGCAACTGTACGCCAACATCTGCACAGGAAGGTACTGCCCCGTGACGTTGTCCATGAGAAACCAGGGTACATCATTTGGACTAGCACACATGGAACACTGGCCCTGCCACAAAGCTGGGTGCCAAATCATTTTGTGGTCTGTGTTCCCAAAGAAGGTTGGTTTTCTTGATTAAAATAAATGTTTTGTTTAAAATGTCAATTGCTAGGGGTTGAATTGGTAATCAAGTTTCAAAGTCGATAATTTCTTTCGTCTACTTATCCGCTTTTCCTCATCTGGTATTGATATAATGATTTTAGTATGTTTAACAGTACTTAATTCAGTCCCATTGGTTCATAGTCTGATGACACTTTAGACACTCATTAAGTAGTACAGGTGACGCTATGGAAAACCGCTAACTGTATTACAGGCACTGTGGGAAGAGCTAACTGTAGTACTGACGCTATGGGGGAGAGATAGGATGGTTCTGGTTTATTAATGTTCAGTAAGCTAGTATATTCCTGTGAGACAAAGAGTAGCCCCTTATAAAATATATCGCTGTTCAAACTCGTCTCTTGTGCAGGTTGTGATGTTGATCCTGTGGCTACAGGGCAGTTTTTGTTAGTCAATGTGGAGTCCAAGAAAGGAGGAACCTCTCAATTTGTGGCGCAGGTATGTATTTATTTGTTTGGCTTTCATAATTTTCAAATTGGGGTGAAGCTGAACAGTATGACTGATAAGAGATGCCCAGTTACTGACCCCACTGCTGCATGCCGTTTCGATAAACACCATGTACATGAACGTCTGGAACTCACTTCCACTGCATGTTCGTCTTTCCCCTACCCTGTTGACCTTCAAAACAAATTTGAAGACCCATCTTTTCCAGGTAGCATATCAAGATTAGCTTAGTCTGGATGTGCTGCCTGGAAATGTTGGTTGTTTTCCCCATGTAGATAGGCCATGTGTGTGTGTGTGTGTGTGTGTGTGTTTCGTGTTAGGAATGCGCCTACATGGTGCGAGCAGATGTTTATTTAAAGAGTGAGTGCGTTCTAATTTTTCTCCTTTTTAATATTTTTTTTGTGTGTGTGCTGTAAAGCGCTCCGAGCTTGCTGTTCGTGGGGAAGGGCGCTATATAAAAACTATGTATTATTATTATTTTTTTACATAAAGAAGAAAACGCACCAGCAGTTTTATTTGAAAGGGTAGCATGAGAGATTCATTTTGATAGATTATAATTTGCTGTTTTCAGGTCACAAGAGTAACCGAGGAGGGTGCTTGGGGTCGTTACTTAGAGAAGTATGGAGAAGGCTGGAAGTGGCCAGAGAAAGGTCAGGAATACTTCCTTCCTGAATCAGACATCTTTTTAAGACACTGGCCAAGTACACTACTCGTCAGGATAGAAGAACATTATTTTTCACATTTACCCTGTAAATAGCTCTATTGGACGCTTCTAGATGTCATTTTCCCTTTTTATCACATTTTGGATAGTGGAGCCTTTGGTTTATTTAGAAACCCCCCACCCTCCACCCAAACCCAGCATTTGTAATTTATGTCTCTGTTGTGAAGTTGGACAACTTTTGATTTAATTGTACTCTGTACCACTTGCAATTATGTGTACTTGTATAAATCAATGCAATTACTACTGTAGATCACGTTTTTTGAGCTGCTTGTCTTGTCTTAATGAATCGCTGCGTGAGGTTATGTCCACAATTATTTGGTCTATCAACCATTCTACAGTCAATGGGTTGCTGATTGGCAGAGTTGTAATTCACCTTATGTCAACTGTTGACATCTTCCATAGTTTTGGGCATCATAACTAATTTTATTCAATGCAAGCTGTCACTTAACAACATTCAGTACTGCATTTGTGTAATGAAGTTATGTACTCTACCACTAAAATGTTAATATTTAAAAGCAGTCAACACCATGGTTGGTTAGAATTTGTCAGAGTGTCTACCCTTGTTAGTTTTGTTAATCTGACAAGTCAGCTCCTGTTTGTCATAAATAACAAGGTTTTAGCCACACACAAATGTTACGTCACAGCGTGAAGTTATGAACTCATCAATCGTTCCCAAGCATTGTACGCTTTCTAATGGTATTGTTAAGATCTTTTTGTGTTTATCCTAAATCAAATGAACTTCACAACTGCATTCAAACTGTATTGCTTAATTTCTATATGGGTTGTGGCTGCGTTAATGTTTTTTAATAGATGTTTGACTAGTGCCAAGGTTATCTTCAAAATATTCATGTACCTGTACGACAAACATGTTGTTTTCATATTGGAAAATTCCCTCAGGTACTGTAAAGTAGTTTTGTTGCATTTAAAGTTAAATGTTTGGTGAATTGACTGCCTAATGAGATGTAATGCAACCCTGCCGTTCTCATGTGTAATGTTATGTACTCAATTGTTTCACGCTTGTCTGTAAAACTGGTTTTAAATGCAAACTTGCTTCCAAGTGTTCGTAGATTACTAACATGACTGTTTTATTGTTTCCATGCACTTAGGTTTTACATTTCAGTATTCGTGCTGCTCTGATAGATTTATTTAGTTTGTGACATGAGGTGATGTTATGCACACAAGTTGAATTGTGCGTTTCAAACTTTTTTTGCATTAAAAATGTCTCATCTGGTCAAATATCCTGTGTGCTGATGTGCGTTCATTTTATTTTTCATATTCTGCATTCTCTTTTCTTTAGACAGTCATTTTATGTGTGTCATAATTTCTCAACTCCTTTTCTGAACCTTGCCCATATATATATATATATATATATATATATATATATATATATATATATATATATATATATATATATATATATATATATATATATATATATATATATATATATATATATATATATATCAGAAAATGTTTGCTGGAATGACTGTGAAGTATGTCCATATCCATGTGAGGATGTAACAACACTAAGCCAAATTCCTGTTATACTGTTTTAATGAAAGTTGGGAAAATGACAATAAATTATCGACAGATCTATTTAAGTTCAAAGTCATGTTGTTCCAATGATTCCACAGAAATTCAAATGGCAAACAAATCTAGACCTAGTAATAATATTAATACACAAATATGGAAACCCCCCCCCCCCCCCCCACTTGTACATTATTTTAATGCTAAAAATAATGTACATCATGAATGGGTGTAACTGCATGCCTTACTGCATGTCTATGCGTGACAGCGAGACCTAGTTGCAAGTGAACTTGATGAGGATAATGCTAGCGAGTGCTGTCAAGTGTCATGAAGTGTGTGTTTGAAACGAAGGCATGCAGGCCAGACAGCACATTCCAGACACCCTGTGCAGGCAGTGATACGGTGAATTATGGCGGTGTTACTCTTAGCACTTGACATACCACCCTGCATTACAATCTGCCAAACAATGAGTAGAGCATTCTTTTCACTTGTGTCTCACACAGCAATAGGAAGTCTTGAACTAGTCTAGAGCAGCATGCTCAGTGTGAGGTTCTGTTCCCTTGGTCAGCTCTACACCAGTCTAGAGCAGTCAGTCAGTGTGAGGTTCTGTTCCCTTAGTCAGCTTTACACCAGTCTAGAGCAGTCAGTCAGTGTGAGGTTCTGTTCCCTGGTCAGCTCTACACCTGTCTAGAGCAGTCAGTCAGTGTGAGGTTCTGTTCCCTTGGTCAGCTTTACACCAGTCTAGAGCAGTCAGTCAGTGTGAGGTTCTGTTCCCTGGTCAGCTCTACACCTGTCTAGAGCAGTCAGTGTGAGGTTCTGTTCCCTGGTCAGCTTTATACCAGTCTAAAGCAATCAGTCAGTGTGAGGTTCGGTTCCCTTGGTCAGCTTTACACCAGTTTAAAGCAATCAGTCAGTGTGAGGTTCGGTTCCCTTGGTCAGCTTTACACCTGTCTAGAGCAATCAGTCAGTGTGAGGTTCGGTTCCCTGGTCAGCTTTACACCTGTCTAGAGCAGTCAGTCAGTGTGAGGTTCTGTTCCCTTGGTCAGCTTTACACCTGTCTAGAGCAGTCAGTCCCTCGCGCTGGGACCATATGGCGTTGAGGCGCGTCCCCTGGGTGGTGGATAGGGGGTCCCTCGTGAGAGGGGTGCACCGAATGAAATAAGGTGCCGTGAACCAACATGGTCTAAGGGAAGGTGACCCCGACAGAAAACCCCTGGTCCTCCTAGTAAGGGGGTTGGGAGTGGGGGTAGCTTCCCCACCCTGCAAAAAAGGAAATAGCTACAAAAACGCCGACGAAAAGACTAACAGTAATTCCTTTCCTGGAGGAGGAAGGTTCTTCTACTAGAAGACTTATGACGTCCTGTGGTGAAAGCCGGAAGTCTTCGGAAGCCACAGGACCGAGCCGCCTCTCTCTATCCAGGGACACAACCATGGGCACATGGAACGTCAAGACCATGTACCAGAGCGGCAAGGCCGCCCAGATAGCAGCGGAAATGCAAAAGTACAACCTTTCCCTGCTAGGTATCAGTGAAGCCAGATGGACGCAGTCTGGCCAGAAAAGGCTGTTAAGTGGGGAGATGATTCTGTATTCAGGTCATGAAGAGGAGAATGCCCCCCATACAGAAGGAGTAGCATTCATGCTGTCACCAGTGGCACAGAGAGCGCTGATTGGCTGGGAACCTCTTGGGCCAAGAATTATAACAGCAGCCTTTAGAACCAAGAAAAAGCTCAAGCTGAACGTCATCCAGTGTTATGCGCCCACCAATGACAGTGACGAGGAAGAGAAACAAGAGTTCTACGACCGACTCCAGAGTGCCGTGGACAAATGTGCGGAGCGAGACATCACCATCGTCATGGGCGATTTTAATGCCAAAATAGGGGAGGACAACACCGGATACGAAGAGGTGATGGGGAGACAAGGACTAGGCTCGGAGATGAGTGAGAACGGGGAGAGGTTTGTAGACTTTTGTGCTCTAAACCGACTTGTCATTGGAGGCAGCATCTTCCCACACAGAAGAATACACAAAGCAACTTGGGTCTCACCTGACCATACGACAGAGAACCAAATAGACCATATCTGCATGAGCAAGAAATTTAGAAGATCCCTTCAAGATGTTTGAGTGAGGAGGGGAGCAGATGTCGCCTCCGACCACCATCTGCTTACCTTAAGAATGAAGCTCAAGCTAAAGAAAAGCCGCACAGAGACAACAAGAAGACAGCGCTATAATGTAGGCCTCCTGAGAGAAACTGGAGTTAGAGAAGAGTTCAAACTGGTGCTGTCCAACCGGTTTCAAGCGCTACAGGAGCTAGTAAATGAAGAGGAGGCGGTCACCACAGAGCAGCAGTGGAAGGCAGTTAGAGAGGCGCTGAATTCGACCTGCAAAGACACTGTAGGGTTCAGGAAACACCACCACAAGGACTGGCTGTCGGCACAGACCTTGAAGAAGATAGAAGCGAGGAAGCAGAAGAAAGCAGCGGTCAACAACAGTCGCACGAGAGCAGCCAAAGTAAGGGCACAGGGGGAATACTCGGAAGCCAACCGCGAGGTGAAGAGGAGTATCAGGGCAGACAAGAGGGCCTACACAGACAGCCTGGCAGCAGAGGCAGAAAAGGCAGCAGCAACATGAAACAGCTCTACGACATTACCAGAAGATTGTCGGGTAAGTATGGCCATACAGAAAGACCAGTAAAAGACAAAGAAGGCAAGCCTATTGCAGACAGAGCAGACCAACTCGACAGATGGGCCGAGTATTTTGAAGAGTTACTGAACAGACCTAGCCCACCCGACCCCCCCGACATCCAGCCGGCAGAGACCGACCTACCCATCAGCTGTGACAGACCCAGCCGGGAAGAGATCAGAAAAGCAGTGGCATTTTTGAAGAATGGCAAAGCAGCAGGGCCAGATGGCATCCCAGCGGAGTCTCTGAAAGCAGACCTAGAGACAACAGTGGAGATGCTGTACCCACTGTTTGGAAAGATCTGGGAAGAGGAGGTGATGCCAGCTGACTGGAAGGAGGGGTACCTAATCAAGCTTCCCAAGAAAGGCGACCTCAGCAAGTGTTCCAACTACAGAGGAATCACCTTGCTGTCCGTACCAGGAAAGGTCTTCAACAGGATCATCCTAGAGAGAATGAAGAGCTCCGTTGACCCCCAGCTGAGAGACCAGCAAGCAGGATTCAGGAAGAACCGATCATGTACAGACCAGATCGCCACTCTCCG
The DNA here is from genome assembly GCA_036245525.1 of Semisulcospira habei. Taxonomy (NCBI): domain Eukaryota; kingdom Metazoa; phylum Mollusca; class Gastropoda; family Semisulcospiridae; genus Semisulcospira; species Semisulcospira habei. The sequence goes on from BTPG01000006.1 coordinate 212,388,637, forward strand.
CATCATCGTGGAACAGTCTCTGGAGTGGAGCTCCCCGCTGTACGTCAACTTTGTGGATTATGAGAAAGCATTTGACAGCGTGGACCGAGAGACTCTGTGGAAACTCCTACGACACTACGGTGTACCCACAAAGCTCGTCCGCCTGATCAAGAGCAGCTATGATGGCATGACATGTCGCGTGATCCACAAAGGGCAGTTCACCAGAGAGCTCCAGGTCAGAACTGGTGTCAGGCAGGGGTGTCTGCTGTCTCCGTTCCTCTTCCTACTGGCCATAGACTGGGTCATGAAGATGACCACAGAGCACAGACGAAGTGGAATACAGTGGACACAGCTTGACGACCTCGATTTTGCAGACGACTTGGCATTACTGTCCCACACTCATCAACAAATGCAGGACAAGACCACGAGGCTTGCTGACATCTCGTCCCAAGTGGGCCTCACCATTCACAAACAGAAAACAAAGACAATGAGGCTGAACGCAACCAGGGAAGAACCAGTCTTGCTTGCTGGCACCCCGTTGGAGGAGGTGGAGTCCTTCACCTATCTCGGGAGCATCATAGACAAAAAAGGCGGCACTGATGCAGATGTCAGAGCACGAATCGGTAAAGCCAGAGCAGCCTTTCTCCAGTTGAAAAAAGTGTGGAGTTCCAGAGAGCTGTCACAACACACCAAAGTCCGGATTTTCAACTCCAATGTAAAAGCAGTTCTCCTATATGGAGCAGAGACATGGAGATTGACAAAAACCACAGTCAACAGAGTACAGACCTTCATGAACAGTTGCCTTAGAAGAATTTTGAAAATCCACTGGCCAGAGAAGATCAGCAACGTCAGACTCTGGGAGAGAACAGAGCAGATAACAGCAGAGAATGAAATTGGGCGAAGAAGATGGGGATGAATCGGTCACAGTCTGAGAAAGCCAGCTTCCAGTATCACTAGGCAGGCATTGTCATGGAACCCCCAGGGAAAGAGGAAAAGAGGTAGGCCGAGAAACTCCTGGCGTCGCGACCTCCAAGCAGACATCAAGAGACTGGGAACCACCTGGAGTAGAATTGAAGGAAAAGCACAGGACAGGAGTTGCTGGAGGTCTCTCGTCGACGGCCTATACCCGGGTAGGGGTGACAGGCATAAGTAAGTAAGTAAGAGCAGTCAGTCAGTGTGAGGTTCTGTTCCCTTGAGCTTTACACCAGTGTAGAGCAGTCAGTTAGTGTGAGGTTCTGTTCCCTGGTCAGCTCTACACCTGTCTAGAGCAGTCAGTCAGTGTGAGGTTCTGTTCCCTTGGTCAGCTTTACACCAGTGTAGAGCAGTCAGTCAGTGTGAGGTTCTGTTCCCTTGGTCAGCTTTACACCAGTCTAGAGCAGTCAGTCAGTGTGAGGTTCTGTTCCCTTGGTCAGCTCTACACCAGTCTAGAGCGAGCAGTCAGTCAGTGTGAGGTTCTGTTCCCTTGGTCATCTACACCTGTCTAGAGCAGTCAGTCAGTGTGAGGTTCTGTTCCATGGTCAGCTTTACACCAGTCTAGAGCAGTCAGTCAGTGTGAGGTTCTGTTCCATGGTCATTGATTGATTGATTGTACATTGCTTAACGTCCCGACAGCAACAAGGCTTTCTCAGGACGTGCCTGCACTGCTTGTGAAAAAAAAAAACTAAACAGAACATAGAATGTATGTCGCCAGCCGGTCAAATACATTAAATAAACCTAACATATGGGGCCTAAATAAAGCTAAGACCATTTAGCAACACACATCCAATATCAAGAGCTACAGGCAGTGCAGACAGTAGGGAGAGTTTTAAAAAGGCAAATACAGGTGAATGGACCTCGGGTAGACAGAAACACATGCCCCAGAATAGAGAGAAAAACTCACCCTGTGGGGCTGACCAGGGTGACCCTGGGAACTAAAAAGTATGTTCCATGGTCAGCTTTACACCAGTCTAGAGCAGTCAGTGTGAGGTTCTGTTCCCTGATCATCTTTACACCAGTCTAGCTTTCCACCAGATGAAGGTGGATTGCAGAAGGTACACTACAAAGATGGTGTATGTGCCCTCATCATCATTACGATTAAACCATTCAGCCCCGATACACCACAGCAAGATATGGATCGACCAGAATAGTTCAAGGATGGTGCCAGAATAGCTCAGCACCCATAGACGCTGAACGTTTTTGGCACCACACTTGAACTATCATGATCGAGCAATCTCCTGAACTGTAATAGTCTTTAGAAGGCAACCACAAAATTGGGGATTTCGACCTTGGAGCACAATGGGTTAAATAATGTGACTCTGGCTGATGAGTGTGCAGGCCTTGGTGAGGGTAGAGAGGGAGGGTATGGTGTTACTCTGTGTGATGAGTGTGCAGGCCTTGGTGAGGGCAGAGAGGGAGGGTATGGTGTTTGTTACTCTGTGTGACGAGTGTGCAGGCCTTGGTGAGGGCAGAGATGGAGGGTATGCTGTGAGGGCAGAGAGGGAGGGTATGGTGTTTGTTACTCTGTGTGACGAGTGTGCAGGCCTTGGTGAGGGCAGAGATGGAGGGTATGCTGTTACTGTGTGATGAGTGTGCAGGCCTTGTTGAGGGTAGAGAGGGAGGGTATGGTATGGTGTTACTCTGGCTGATGAGTGTGCAGGCCTTGTTGAGGGTAGAGAGGGAGGGGATGGTCTTACTCTGGCTGATGAGTGTGCAGGCCTTTTTGAGGATAGAGAGGGAGGGGATGGTCTTAAACTCTTACTCTGGCTTATGAGTGTGCAGGCCTTGTTGAGGGTAGAGAGGGAGGGGATGGTCTTACTCTGGCTGATGAGTGTGCAGGCCTTGGTGATGGCAAGCCTTGCTGAGGGCAGAGAGGGAGGGGATGGTGTTACTCTGGCTGATGAGTGTGCAGGCCTTGCTGAGGGCAGAGAGCGAGGGGATGGTGTTACTCTGTGTGATGAAGCTCTATGCCCACGCATAAAGTTCACACAGGGATTCTGGATTGTGCTGTCATGTCAGCGGTTTTTCGGGTGTCAAATATTCCGTGTATTCATGAGTTCTGTGCGATCGCAAGGTCAACGATTTGCATGGAGTTTTAGTGGTGCAGCTCTGCCCAACAGAGTAGTTTGTACGTGCTATTCTGTCATAGAGGACGGACGTATATGAGCCAGTGACAGAAGGTGGAAACGGACGGGTTGCCAATTTTCCAGTGCAAAGTAAAATATAAATGAAAGTCAAACATGTTGTGATTTATATCCTATTTCAAGAAAACTGCATGTAAATATACATACGTTAGTTGCACGCTTTTAAGTTGGTAAAAAAGTAAATAAAAACCAAAACAGAATTCACATATTTGCCGCAGGCAGGCAAAGCCCTTTGTGAGATGCAACAAGCTTGATATTGTGCACATGGATATTTTTCAACATTTCATAAAAAGTCCTTTCCTATTCTTATGCAACACTTCTATGGAGTGTTTAGCGTCTATTTTACACGAATTTTGTGTGAAAACACATATTTTGGAGTTTTTATTTCATCCTGAAAAAAAACGGTTAGTCGAGCATGACGGGTCATGTCCAAAACACCGTGCGCACTCTGACTTAACGCACACACCCAAGCATGGCCTAGTTGTTCCAACTTTTTAATGAACCTCATCTGCATACATATTTCCGCATAAAACATCTTATTGTACTAGTCTTCGGGGTTCGCTTAAGATTATTTTTTACTTTTTGTGGTAAGCTTTTGTTTTGATGTCCGTTCATCACGTTCGACTATTTGCCGATTTCTATTTATGCGGAGTTCGTTTTGTGCCTGCAATTTTGTTCGGAGGTCATGTTTTGGTCACGTGATTGACCGCAGTGCTTTCATTCATTGGAAATGGCGCCACGACGTAGCGAAGGTAAGCGAAATTGTTTCATGTCCCATAACTTTCCCTTATCACGTACGTTGCCATTGTGTACATTTTATATCATTTTACGGTGTAAGTGAACGATGAGTGTGTGGTCGAAACTACTCGATGATACTCTCTGAGGTTTGTTCGAAAGCGACTTGTTTTTGAGATGACGACGACTTTTTCAGTAAAAATGTGTCATGTCCCAAATCACGGTAGACTATTTCTTGTCATGTCCAACAACACGTTCGACTGATAGACGGTCTTTATAGTAAAATTTTAATGAGGAGTCTCAGATCGGGTTAAACTACCTGTTAATTTTCAAACGTGGGTTTCATATGAACCTCTTTGTTTATGACCTGAGGTGATAATGGCGGATGAATCGTCTGCTTTTCAGTCGACCGTGATAGACATCTTGCGGACATGAAGTGGCTTCATGTCCTTCATCACGCTCGATGACGCTTTGTTTATGCCAAAACATAGCAATAGTTCATGTCTGATTTATAATATCTTGTTTTAGTTACTGAGTTTAATCATGAAAATTAACAAAAAATTGCCAAAAGTTGTGTTCTAACCACCCAAAAATCCTTTTCAGGTCTTCGTCAACTTGATACTCCAGAGGAAGAAATCAAGGCCACTAAAGTTAAAACGAATGCTGACAGATGCCAGGAAAATCGCATGTCAATTAGGCGTGACCCCTCCTGTGATGAAGCTGAGAGGTAGAAGAATAAAGAAGTAGTTCTCGAAACAGCGCCCTCGGACAGAGGAAGAAATCTGCGCAAACGTGAACAGGACAGGCTACGCGCACAGAGATAAGGTATGTGTTGGTTCTGGTTAACATGGGCGTAACACATTCCCATATATAATTTTATTATTTATACTATTGTGACATTGTCAGGCATCAGAACTGTTCACCCCAAAAAAAATCGGAAAACGGCGATTTTGAAGAATTGTAGAGTTATTTAAAGCCATTTCCAAGTCAAAAGTGTTATTAAACAGGGGCCAGGAAAATCGGGAAAATCGCCGAAAATCGGACAGTTCTGATGCCTGATTGTTTAGGAGACCTACTCTGGTTGTGATTCGTAAACATGTACATTTCTACCATTTTTATTGATCATCCATCTTAACTTTTCTGTGCGTGATGGGTTCCCATATTTAACCTCTTCAGTTCATTTCCATCAAACCTTTTTTTTTTTTAGAGAGAGAACGAAGGTGATAACCCAGCCCCTGGCCAGATCTACACCAAAGCCCAAGACCAGGCATGCGGTGGAGCTGCAGCGTAAAAACTGGCGCAGAGCGAAACAGGAGCAATGCAGTGAATCATCGACTCAGAAGTGGCGGCGTCACCCGGAGAAATGTTCAAAGTATTACTTTGAAAAGAAAAGTAAATGTGCATTTCTCATAGTTAATTTTCTAATATTTTGAATTGAATCTAATCTCAGAATTTGTTTTCTTTGCAGAACTGTTCATGTGAGAGGCAGATTCTTTATTCAGATTAAGTTTTTAAAAAATATGGTACAGTGGAGTCCAGTTAACACGAACTCACTTTACACGAATTTCCGGTTAACACGAACCATTTTTGCATTCCCGGCCAACGGCCTTCTTATTCTGTATTAAAATTTCACTGATAACACGAAATGCTGAACACGAAATTTCGCTTTACACGAAGCTGGTTTCGGTTCCCAACCAGGGCAATTTCACTATAGTATTATTCACCTGTTTAACATGAACACAGATTCCAATCACCGAAAACCAATTCACGTGTCGCTCTCGCGCTGTACAGTCTGTGTAGTACACATGACAGATCAGAACAAACTCTAGTCTGTGATTGGCTGAATAGCCTTCGGCTGTTGTAATCGTCTTCTCATTGGCTAGCGCTTCTGAACTGTATTCATGTTGCATCATTTGTGTACCAACACAACCGGCCTTTTACCGATGCGGGATTGTACTTCAGCCTGTGTTGCTTTTACCTCATGAATTGTAACTTGCTATGGATTTTACCTAATGGATTTTACATTAAATACGTGAGCTAAACACGTTTCGTTGTGTTTTCCTAGCGAGCTGAAGGTATGCATATAAAGTACGATAATGTGCACTTTTAACCTCGTACTCATTCACGCACCACATCTCTTACACACTTTCTCCTTGAGGGCCGTGATCAATTTTGAGGCCATATTGGTTAACACGAAATACGTTAACACGAAGTGATTTTCCGTGTCCTCAGCAATCCGTGTTAAGCGGACTCCACTGTACTTTGCATGTGAAACCTCCCATTCCCCATTGTTATGCCAACAATCCAGCACACCTATACCAAATGTGTCTCTTACTTTGACTTTTTGGGTGGTCACTATCGTGACTATGGTATACTTTTATCAGACACTGTCTTATTAACTGTACCTCAGGTACATTTTCCATTTTAAACTGTGCAAGACTTCAAATCTCGCTTTCTATGAGAATGTTGCCATACAGCTGGCGCTTTTCAGTAATCCGAGCTCGATTCTCATGGGAAGCAATACTTGAACACTTTAACATGGACAATGTACCTGAGGTACATTTTCCGAAAAAACAAAACAAAACATACTTCAGTGACCATTTAGTAATGTTCGTGTGTTGAATAATATTCTACATGTGCGCCAAGATTTCATCATGTTTTATGCACAAATTATGTATGAAACCATAATCTTGTCTTCATTTATGAGATTTTATGTTGAGAAACAGTAGTTGGAAAAGAAAATATACTATATAGTTTCAAGTGGATGCAAGTAGAAAAATGCTTTGGTGGTCTTTTTTCATGTCCTCACATATTTCATCACATACGACATATGCTTTTTGCATAAAACCCCTATAAAAATGCCAATAATACCAAAAATATGGACTGTAAAGCTAAGAAATAAGCCTTTGAACTTGATTTCATTTTAAAACAAGTGCTTTTGAGGTAAGAAAGAGTTTAAATGTTGTTTCTCATGTCCTCATATTTCGTCACGTTCAACATACACATTCTGTCAAAAAACACCGTCACCACTGATACCAACAAAATTTCATGTACAGTTTGGCTGGTGAACATTGTTTTGAAATAAAAAGTTGTGTTTCTTTATTAACTGTGTATTTGTTCTTTCTCTATTGTATTTGTTTGTACCCAGTATATGACGTATGTGACACAGGACATGAAACTTTATTAAATTTTCTGTGCTTAATTTTATAACATTCTTGAAGACTTACACTTTTCTGATGTATTTTAGCATGTTTATATAAAACAAGATTTAAAAGTTGCTAATGATTATGTAAATTGAGAAGGATTTTAAAAGAAGTCATGTCCTGTGTCACGTTCAACTACTTCCACTTGACCACCATTTTTGACATGCCTACGGAACACCTGACACTCAACTATCTTCTTATGTATGGTTTTAGATAGTGCAAACACTATAGTTTCAAGGAAGCATAACCAAATATACCAATAATAAATCTTAATTTTGCACAATGCATGCCCTCTGTGAGGCCCACCTTCTGTCACTGCAGTTAGTCTCCAAACTCCAGTTTGCACTGCCGTGAACATCGCGCTATAATCGTGCGTGTTGACAGCCATGGGTGTTTTGTTCAGTTGGGCTCGGTGGTCGTGATTTTATCCCGGCTGCGCAAACATAGCAGCATAGAGGCAACACTAGCCACCATGATACATACAGTACATTTAGCTTCTCACAAGCCCCCGCACTCTGCGCAGAACTCGTGAAGATCTATGCCTCTTGGGAGTTTTGTCTATGGTTATAGGCGAACATTGCTAAAAAGTGAAAGCCATCCGTCTGATGTAAAAACAAGAATATATTATCCTCGTGAAAGTATGCGGTAATGTTGGAATGAATGTTTCTTGATAGGTTCATTTGTCTCTGTGCACATCAGATGGAACAGAGAACCTTCTGCCATACCATCTCAGTGACGGCAGTTCCGATGAAAGCGGCCTTCCAAGGCTGGCTCTAGCCTTGTCGTTGTCCTACCGTCCCCAGCCCTCAACCAAATAACAGCCCTATCCAAGCCCATTTCAGTATATTTTTATTTTGTAACCTGGCTTTTAAATTTCTGCCCCTATATGTGCCTCAGCAGATCCAAGTTTATTCCGTAGTGAACCCGACTGTCTTTACCAGAACGAAAGGGGGGGGGGGGGGGGGGGGGGTGGGGGGGCGGGGCGGCGGGGCGGGGTGGAGTGTGTTCATTTATATGGTCATTGATGTATGGGTACTGAAAAACAAAAGGAACTGCTGAAACTGACTGCAAACCACAATAAGCGCATCTCCCTCCCCCTCCCCCATCAGCCTGGAAATTAAAATTGTGTGAACTGAAAAAGCAAAACTTAGGCACAGATTCTCATGGGTCACGGTCCTGTACCTTCCATGACGGACTCCTAAGGATCTATGCCTTTTCTCATCAGTAAAAAGGACCACTATCACACTGAATTATATACACTCACTGATATGCACCTTCTGTCTGGAATAAACATAGATCCTCATGGCACCCGCAGATGCGAAAGCTAATGAGAATCATGCCTCTTGCCTGCCTCTATCATTATGCTGGTAATTACATACAAGAAGCTACGCGAGCTAATTCACTGACTGCCTTCACGTGTATTAGACGTGTTGACAGCAATTATAAACAAACCGCTCTGCTGGAAAAAGGGGACAGAATAGCTCCAGCTCACATTCCAGCGAATCAAAATGATTAGGCTTTTAATTTTTTGGGAGTCTAAGTTAGAACTGTGTGTGTCAGTATATATTTTAAATTTGTAACCTGTCTTTTAAATTTTTGAGTTTTCAGAAGTATATGTGCCTCAGCAGATCCAAGTATATTCCGTAGTGAACCCGACTCTGTCTTTACCAGAACAAAAGAGGGGGGGGGGGGGGGGGGGGGGGGGGGAGTGGGAGTGTGTTCATTTATATGGTCACTGATGTCCGGTTACTGAAAAACAAAAGATTGATTGATTGTACATTGCTTAACGTCCCGACAGCAACAAGGCTTTCTCAGGACGTGCCTGCACTGCTTGTGAAAAAAACAACAGAACATTGAATGTATGTCGCCAGCCGGTCAAATACGTTAAATAAACCTAACACATGGGGCCTAAATAAAGCCAAGACCATTTAGCAACACACATCCAATATCAAGAGCTACAGGCAGTGCAGACAGTAGGGAGAGTTTTAAAAAGGCAAATACAGGTGAATGGATTGATTGTACATTGCTTAACGTCCCGACAGCAACAAGGCTTTCTCAGGACATGCCTGCACTGCTTGTGAAAAAAAAAAAAACTAAACAGAACATTGAATGTATGTCGCCAGCCGGTCAAATACATTAAATAAACCTAACACATGGGGCCTAAATAAAGCTAAGGCCATTTAGCAACACACATCCAATATCAAGAGCTACAGGCAGTGCAGACAGTAGGGAGAGTTTTAAAAAGGCAAATACAGGTGAATGGACAAAGGGTAGACAGAAACACATGCCCCAGAATAGAGAGAAAAACCCACCCTGTGGGGCTGACCAGGGTGACCCTGGGAACTAAAAAATACCTAACCCCACCCAAGTCCCCCAGGGCAGACCCGGGTGGGCTGAAAAAAACAAAAGAAACGGCTTAAACTCACTGCAAACCACAATAGCTCATCTCTCTCCCTTTTCCCCACTCAGCCTGGAAAATTAAAATTGTGTGAACTGAAAAAGCAAAACTTAGGCACAGATTCTCATGGGTCACAGTCCTGTACCTTCCATGACGGACTCCTAAGGATCTATGCCTTTTCTCATCAGTAGAAAGGACCACTATCATACTGAATTATATACACTCACTGATACGCACCTTCTGTCTGGAATAAACATAGATCCTCATGGCACCGCAGCTGCGAAAGCTAATGAGAATCCTGCCTCTTGCCTGCCTCTATCATTATGCTGGTCCTTACATACAAGAAGCTGCGCGAGCTGATTCAGTGACTGCCTTCCATAGTGTACTAGACGCGATGACAGCAATTATAAACAAACCGCTCTGCTGGAAAAAGAGACAGAAACCGAGAAGAGCGCGCGCTCACATTCCATCGAATCAAAATGATTAGGCTTTTCGGAGTCTGAGTTAGAACTGCACTGGCTCATATCAGATACACTAGCCGTATTCGAAGACTCTGAAACCGAGATTTCAGGTTCGTTTTTTTAGTTATATTATCGACAGCTAGTGAGTTAAATGTAGTATGCATTATAGTTTGGTTGCGTAGTGTCGATTTGGTTCAGTTATGTTGGTTTACAACTTGAGACAACCGGGGATTTTCTATAGTTACAGTGGAGTCCGCATAACACGAATTTCTGGGGACACGGAAAATCACTTCGTGTTAAACGTATTTCGTGTTAACCAATATGGCCTCAAAATTGATCACAGCACTCAAGGAGAAAGTGTGTAAGAGATGTGTGCGGGAATGAGTACGAGGTTAAAAGTGCACATTATCATACTTTATATATACCTTCAGCTCGCTAGGAAAACAAGAAAACGTGTACAGCTCGCGTATTTAATGTAAAATCCATCAGGTAAAATCAATAGTAAGTTACAATCCATCAGGTAAAAGCAACACAGGCTGAAGTACAATCCCGCATCGGTAAAAGGGTTGTTTTGGTACACGAATGATGCAACATGAATACAGTTCAGAAACGCTAGCCAATGAGAAGGCAGATTACAACAGCCAATCACAGACTAGAGCCCATCTGTCATGCGTACTACAGCGTGAGAGCGACACGTGAATTGGTTTTCGGTGAATGGAATCTGTGTTCGTGTTAAACAGGTGAATAATAGTGAAATTGCCCCGTTTGGGAACCGAAATCAGCTTCGTGTAAAGCAAAATTTCATGTTATTGTTAAGCATTTCGTGTTATCAGTGAAATTTTAATATAGAATAAGGCGGCCATCATGTTAACTGGAAATTCTTGTAAAGCAAGTTCGTGTTAACTGGACTACATTACCAGGATGGATAACTAAGGAATGTGGTGTGTTTTGGTATGTCTAAGTCATTTATGTGCTAGAGGAGCGTGTCGAGAGGACGTCCACAGCTCAGGGAGCGTGGGACAGCTTCAGGAATGTGTGACGCAAGAAACCACACACCTAGTAGACGTGGAGGAACGTGCGAACGATACAGAATGATAACACCAGTTGAGCAGGTTGGATAATGAGGACAGTTTACCTAACCAGGCTTTTATTATAGTGTGTGTGGAAGTAAATGTGACGTGCTAGTGTTGGGAGTTGTGTATTTTGTGAAGAGTTTTATAAACCATTAGTATTATGTAGATATGTTGGGCCACAGAAATGATGATTTGCATTTATACTGCACGAATCTGTCCAACTGAGAGTTATTCAAGAGAGGTATTCAAGCAACTTAGCCCTAAAGACCCATATTTTTTCTGTCTGCTACAAACGACTTTTTCACAGATCTGTCATGCTGAAGTGAAGTCATCTCTATCTCTGTTAGAAGTAGTGTGTTTGTGTGTGTGTGTGTGTGTGCGCGCGTGAATGCCAGTATGAGTCCATAACCCTAGCACTTTTATCGCTTGTTTACAGAGTGCGCTGTATTTTGTTTTAGTATTTTTTGTAAATTGTGTTATTGTAATTATTTATTTTTGTACAATTAGTTTTTGTTAAGCGCCTAGAGCTCTGATCTGAGGTTAGGCGCTATACAAGTACTCATTATTATTATTATTATTTTTATGTGCACATTGCGTTTGTGAGTCTGTGCGTGTGACTGGTTGAAAGTCAGCATGCGTTACACTGTGGCTGATGAGGGTGCAGGCTTTGGTGAATGGAAAGCCTTGCTGTAGTGAAGGGGGGAAGGGGGAGACACCTGCATGTAAACTGTTAGACATTTTATTAAACATAATCCAAACATATCAGTGATTATGAGTGTGTGTTTTTTGCGTATGTGTATGGATGACTGTATGGAAACAGCACTGGAAATAGTAATGCCCTCATCATGTCAAGTCTACGCACACCCTGTATGCAAACTAGGCTGTGAGGTTAGCTTTCATCAACTGCAGTAAAGTGGGTCAGCCTACACATACACTGCAAACACTGACTCCGTCTGATTCATCTTGACGCTCAGTATGAAGCAACAACTCAAGTCACACCCTGCTGATATCAATGCTAACCTGTTCTAACATCTGCCCAGACAAATGCCCCCCAAATCAGAGACTTCCTATGTCAGGGGTCACAATCGTGTTTTCAGGTTCGCCTGCACGCACGCACAGGTTCGGTAAAATGTGCATGAAATGAAAAACATGTGCGACACTTTATGGTCTGTTGTTGTCTTTTCCTTCTGAAACTCTTTTCTTCCCAAGCCCCCCCCCCCCCCCCACCCCCCCCCCCCCAACAAACAAAAAAAAAAAGCTTGCCGTCATAGCCTGACACTTCATTTAACTGCCTCCACAGCTTCTGATTCAGTTCTGCTGTTTTAAAACCACCAATCTCGATTTACCTGTGGCACACGGTTTGAAAACAACCACCAATCACGTGTACTTCTAATAAAACAACGGTGTACTTAATAAAACAAACGCAACAGTTGTTAAAGCATGTACAGTCCCACACGCTGAAGTTGAAAACTTATAAGTTGAACAAAATCCCAGCCAAAGCAGAGCTTACTGTGACTTTTTCTTTTACAATAGATAACTCAAACTTGCTCACGTTCAACTTTGGATTTAAGCTGAAGGTGTTTCTCCTCTAAAGATGGATAACTTTGATATAAGTCCAACTATTAAAAAAAATAAAAATTAAAAAAAGCAGTTCCATACACCTAAGTCAAATACAGGTCAAAAACGCTCAAGTCAAACCCAGGTAAAAAAAAACGCTCAAGTCAAACAAGTGTTTTCCCCAAAGCTTCTCTTCTAAGTTCTAGTAGTAATTCTACAATGTATTTTTTAAACTGCCTAGTTTGGGTTAATTAAACTTCGGATAAGTTGGACGTGTTTCTCCAAACTCGGATAAATGGAACCAATTGTTTCCTATGGCCAAAGCTGGTCTTTCCATGACTAATAGTAATATTACACCTGAAAACAGCTCTGTTAATTTGAAATAATCACAAGTTGAATTTGATTCCAAACACAGACAAGTTGAACTATTTATGGTCTTTTGGATTTGAACGCACAGCAACAATCACACAGGCACCTCCTGATCACGTTTCAATGTCGAATGCTGCACACCTCGAACTTCGGGCCAGTCAAATGTGGTCATCATTAAGCAAAATTGTGCATGTGCGTGTGTGTGTGTGTGTGTGTGTGTGGTGTGTGTGTGTGAGAGAGAGAGGAGAGAGAGAGAGAGAGAGAGAGAGAGGAGAGAGATTATTAAACAGTAAAGTGTGTGCCTGTGGCCCCAGTGTGAGTGACTGTGAAAGCCACTTGTTGCGGACAACAGAGGATCACTAGCTGGCAAAATGCCTAATCTATCACAGGATCACTAGCTGGCAAATGCCTACTATGTATTCAAATGTTCTCAGTATTTCTTACAATAATGCTGAATAAAAAGGCCAACATACATTATGAAATCTGAATGTAATGAAAGAAAGACTTCTCTGCTCTTTTGTGCATAGGAGACTTGTAGTTGTAATGACATGTAGCAAGGGGCTCTATCACCTGAGCATACTCACAATTACATGGATTGTGAACAAAAGAGAAGAAAAGTGTCAGCTGAAGCAAACATTGAGAACCCATTTTATCAGCACAGTTTAGCAATAAAAAGCCACCCTAGAAGTAGAAAAGACCGCTTTAATGCCTCCACTGCTTCATACTTCTTGAGTTTTCCTTTTGACATTGGGGTGTAGGGGGCTCTGGATAGAGGTAGTACCTTTGCTGTTCGGCAGCTGCGTCCTACATAGGACGGACGGGCATCACTGGTCCTCATCCATCTCCTTAATCTCTCACGTGCTGGCTCCAAGCGCCACACCCTGGCAAACCACCTCAGCTGGTGGGCTAAACCACTTGAGGGGGTGGTGTTCACATTGCACCACTAGGCAGATGAGCTGTTTCTGACAGCCAACGGCTAGAGGACGGAGGAGATCAGGTTGGATCCAACGGCCAAATGTGGGGGAGTAAACCCTTCAAATCAGGAGTGGAGCCCCGAAGGCAGACAGCTGCCTGTATTCACGCACTGTTCTGGCAGCTCCTGCAGCCAAACTGGTGCCAAGCGTACTGCTTTGCATTCCTTTGGATACATCAGCGAGGCCGAGAGGGGGATCTTGACGACTGGGCATCCCAGGATCTCCATACACTTCGCCCAGGCTTGCGCACTGGAGAGGTCACTCCAGTGACCGACTCAGCAAGCGCACACTCCATTGTCTTTCGAGACAGGATGCCGAACAGGTAATGTTTACAAAATGATGAGTATAACCACAAAAAGAGTCACTCAGTCCCTGTTGCATGTGTCATCTCTTCTTTCTCTATTGATCATTACTGATGGTATAGAAATAATAAGTGTACACATTTCTGTTGGAAAGAAGTTATGTCGACTTTACTAGGAATAGGATGGAAATCTGGAATACACTACAGGCTATGTCGACTTTACTAGGAATAGGATGGAAATCTGGAATACACTACAGGCTATGTCGACTTTACTAGGAATAGGATGGAAATCTGGAATACACTACAGGCTAAATTCTCAGTTGGGGTGATTATTTGGGTGTAAATTTCTGGAGTCGTGCATTTCACAGGATTGAAAATTGAAATAGTTGCTTTCAGACATGCGGTTATTGATGTCACTGGGAACTTAGTCCTGTGTATTTACTCTCTCTCTCACAATGGATGTCACTGGGCAAGTCCTGTGTTATTACTTTCTCTCTCACAATGGGTGTCACTGGGCAAATCTTGTGTTATTACTTTCTCTCTCACAATGGATGTCACTGGGCAAGTCCCGTGTTATTACTTTCTCTCTATACGAGTGTATATATATATATTGGTTTAATTTCTTTCTTTTTGTTTTCTTTTTTTTTTCTTCTGAGGGTGGGGGGGGGGGGGGGTTATCTTTTGCTGTATCGTCTGATGTATTTTTATATGTGTAGAGTAGCAGAACAGTTTGGAAGACAGGCATTGCTATGCCTAAAACTTTTTATCCTGAAAAGAAAAGGGGAGACTGCCAGTGCTAATATTTTAGGAAGGTTACAAAGTAAAGTAGATTATAGCACTGTCAGGGGAGAGAAATGTGCATGATCGACCAGTGATCATAGATCTACTGTGGCCAAAGCACAAAAAAAAGATAGGAAAGAGAGGGGGCGCTAAAAAAGTGACTGAAAGCAATGCATATGGAAGCCCCCCCGAAGGGGGGCGTATCACATATCCCACTGTTCCAGCCACTCAGTGCATGGAAATTTAAATCTAGGTCCCCCCGAGGGGGGTCCAGATATTTAGCCGGTGTGGACAGCTGTTTCGGTCTTGACGACCTCCTCAGCACACCATCGGCGATACTGGAGGAGGCAGGAATTTCTGCCTACCTGCAAAGACAACCACATTTTACTGTGGTGTCTGCAAGGGCATACATTCCATGCCACCACCTAGAGCCAAACCTCCATGCACCCTAAAAGAGAACCTACCAAAAGGGGGGAAGGGGTTGCAGTCGATATTGTAGTAGTAAATGAAAAGAAAAGGGGAGACTGCCAGTGCTAATATTTTAGGAAGGTTACAAAGTAAAGTAGATTATAGCACTGTCAGGGGAGAGAAATGTGCATGATCGACCAGTGATCATAGATCTACTGTGGCCAAAGCACAAAAAAAAAGATAGGAAAGAGAGGGGGCGCTAAAAAAGTGACTGAAAGCAATGCATATGGAAGCCCCCCCGAAGGGGGGCGTATCACATATCCCACTGTTCCAGCCACTCAGTGCATGGAAATTTAAATCTAGGTCCCCCCGAGGAGGGTCCAGATATTTAGCCGGTGTGGACAGCTGTTTCGGTGTGCTGAGGAGGTCGTCAAGACCGAAACAGCTGTCCACACCGGCTAAATATCTGGACCCCCCTCGGGGGGACCTAGATTTAAATTTCCATGCACTGAGTGGCTGGAACAGTGGGATATGTGATACGCCCCCCTTCGGGGGGGGGCTTCCATATGCATTGCTTTCAGTCACTTTTTTAGCGCCCCCTCTCTTTCCTATCTTTTTTTTTTGTGCTTTGGCCACAGTAGATCTATGATCACTGGTCGATCATGCACATTTCTCTCCCCTGACAGTGCTATAATCTACTTTACTTTGTAACCTTCCTAAAATATTAGCACTGGCAGTCTCCCCTTTTCTTTTCATTTACTACTACAATATCGACTGCAACCCCTTCCCCCCTTTTGGTAGGTTCTCTTTTAGGGTGCATGGAGGTTTGGCTCTAGGTGGTGGCATGGAATGTATGCCCTTGCAGACACCACAGTAAAATGTGGTTGTCTTTGCAGGTAGGCAGAAATTCCTGCCTCCTCCAGTATCGCCGATGGTGTGCTGAGGAGGTCGTCAAGACCGAAACAGCTGTCCACACCGGCTAAATATCTGGACCCCCCTCGGGGGGACCTAGATTTAAATTTCCATGCACTGAGTGGCTGGAACAGTGGGATATGTGATACGCCCCCCTTCGGGGGGGCTTCCATATGCATTGCTTTCAGTCACTTTTTTAGCGCCCCCTCTCTTTCCTATCTTTTTTTTTGTGCTTTGGCCACAGTAGATCTATGATCACTGGTCGATCATGCACATTTCTCTCCCCTGACAGTGCTATAATCTACTTTACTTTGTAACCTTTTTATCCTGAATAAAACGTTTCATCATCATCATCTCACAATGGATGTCACTGGGCAAGTCATGTGTTATTACTTTCTCTCTCACAATGGATGTCACTGGGGAAGTCCTGTGTTATTACTCTCTCTCACAATGGATGTCACTGGGCAAGTCCTGTGTTATTACTCTCTCTCACAATGGATGTCGTTGGGAACTTAGTCCTGTGTTATTACTCTTTCTCTCACAATGGATGTCACTGGGCAATTCCTGTATTATTACTCTCTCTCTCACAATGGATGTCACTGGGCAAGTCACGTGTTATTACTTTCTCTCTCACAATGGATGTCACTGGGCAAGTCATGTGTTATTACTTTCTCTCTCACAATGGATGTCACTGGGCAAGTCATATGTTATTACTTTCTCTCTCACAATGGATGTCGTTGGGAACTTAGTCCTGTGCTATTACTCTCTCTCACAATGGATGTCGTTGGGAACTTAGTCCTGTGCTATTACTCTCTCTCACAATGGATGTCGTTGGGAACTTAGTCCTGTGCTATTACTCTCTCTCTCACAATGGACGTCACTGGGCAAGTCCTGTGTTATTACTCTCTCTCACAATGGATGTCGTTGGGAACTTAGTCCTGTGTATTTACTCTCTATCTCACAATGGATGTCACTGGGCTTACTTTAGGTGTCATTATATTTTGATGTGTTTTTGTCACTCAGTAACCCTTCTTTCACTTCTTAAGTTCTTTGTTTCTATTTCAACATGATTTGTCTTGTATCTTATTCTTATTGTAGAAGAATGTTGTGTATTATGAACATAATTTTGTTTGTTTTTTAAAAAGAAAAAATGCTCAAGTTGAACAAATATGTGAAAAAATTGACTTATTAGTTATTCAAACGACAGAAAAGTCACCTTTTTGGTCTGGATTGACAGAAAAGTCGAATGACAGATACGTCAAACAAACAAAAATTTCCCCTGCAGGTTTGACTTAAGCATTGTCGACTGTTATCAAGTTCCCGACTTGGTGACACCCATCCCTCTACTGACCCAGCCAATATGAAACCAAGTCCCCACAGTGACTGAGCAACATGTAGCTGGCCAATTACTGGCCCCAGATGCAAATAGAGGGTTGTCCTGTAGGTATGCACAGACACCTGGCCAAAATGCACAATGCCTTCAAAAACACACGAATTGTGCAACATTTTGGGCATGAGAGTGCAACCCCTATAAGTGTATGTACCATTCCTAAAAAATTGGCCCACTATGTAAAATGTCAAACGTTACAGTTTGTCATGAGTGCCCCCCATTTCCTGGATTACCAATAAAAACAGAAAGCAAATAATAAGTAATAACATAATAATAAAAATTAATAATTCATTATGACAATATTCTCTGTACTTTCACTTCCTCAAATACTGACCCATTCCAAAATCTCAAGGTGTTTAATATTAAATTATAAACTGTTCAAAAATTGTTTTTGTTTTTTTAAATTTGATTAAGAAGTAACATTAGAAAATGTGACATGGGCTTGTCCCAGAACACCTTCATTTGGTAAGTTCAAGAAAAATGTCAAATGGAAGTTCAGCAATAATAATAACACTAAAAGTATATTCATGTATCTTTGCTTATGTTAGCAACTGAAAATTGTATGAGACTACTTCAGTACTTCACTTATAATATAACAAGTTGAATGTATCAGCTGGATTAAATTTTAAAAGCACCTTTTCAGTCCCGATGGAACTTACTTCGCTTAAAATAACAAACTTCTAATGTAACGAGAAGAATATAGGGTCCCCTGGCCATTTGTTATCCGGAGTGCCCATATATACCATTATGTGTGATATATACCATTATGTGTGATATGCCATTATGTGCGATATATATACCATCATGTGTGCATATAAACAGACAAAGAAAGAGGACAATTTGTGACGTTCTCCATGTGACATGAAACGATACATGCGTCTGTATGGGAATGATGAACAAGGAAGTGGGAATACATCACAGAGAAAAACTGAAACAAACTAGCGACGAGGAATGAGATTGAGGAACGGGGAAAAACTACAGCAAAAAGCTCTCACTAATCAGCTTATGATAATTCCACTGTGGCCATGGGCCAAGTGTGAGAAAAAATAGGCCACTGACACACATGATGACAAATAAACATGCTGACACTAACAATAACAAAGATACAGTAACAACTTACCGGCTTAGGCATGGTGACAGGTTGGGGTGTCACACAAGCTCAATCTGTAATCCTGTCGCGTTCACCTGAAAATGAGAAAAGCATTCAGTTCAACTACACCTTACTCTCACTGCCACAAAGAAGACTTGGGTTAATCAAGGGAGTGGTCACACCCACATATCAATCGCACATTTATCTTACACAAATTCCTTTCACCAGTGTACTTGCAAATTCCTCACAGGTGTCAGACACACCTACACGATCTCATGGATGCGCTCTGTCAGCATACTGTATTTTGAGTGTGACTGCCATAAAACGAAGTAAAGGTCGCCATATCATCCAGTACTCATCGTCTGCTACTATCTTGTCAACTTAAAGAAGAAGGAAGTATATTTTCAGCGATACTAAATATAAACCCCACTTCACGAAATGAACACCAAGTGTCGAGTGCGAGAAGCTGTAGATGTGTGCAAACACGCCAGCACAGTGAGTGAGCGGATGCCTAGTCGCTGGCGGAGCCTCACCCTCCCAATGATTCACTGCTTGACAGGGCACGGCCCAAATGACACACTGGACTTCTATTTCTACCCTACCAAAAGCGCATTACGATAAACTTGGCAGAAGAAACAAAAGCAACCATAATTTAAAATCACATACAGTCAAATGTGAAACAAGTTTTGTCCGAAGTCTAGACTAGGAACTGAAAACAAAAACTTGTGCAAGACGATTACGGATCAGTCTCATGTCCGAGGTGTCAATCGTCAGTTTACACGATCACTTTAAACAAGTGCCCGCCTTGAAAACGATCGCAACTCTGCTAGACGCATGAAAGAAAACTGATCGATAGTATGGTTGTTATCCACACATTTCCTTTCAGCAATAATGTCAAACTTCGATAGAACTTACCCTCCAAAAACTATCGATAGTTGCTCCCCGTGCAAAAGGACCACCGGTTCGCAAGATGGCCGCCACTGGGTGGGGACTCTATCGCAAGATCCCCCTAGCAAACATTTCTTTTAGCCTCGCTTTCACTCCAACCTCACTTCCGCCGTATGACAGCCGCCTGAAGTTACTACGCGAAATATGTAAAAATCCACTAGTCTCCTCAACGATATTACCCAACTGCGAGTGCATTATATATTTTGTGGCGGCCTGTCACACCGCTAATTGAAATGTTTGCAATTGCCATGGCTCAAATCACGGAGAAGATTGTTTCGTGTTTATGTCGTCTGCTACAATAGTACTCCACAGAGGACACGCCCTCCTTTTGCCTCGAACCTTCTGCTGGCCGGCAGACAGTGGTAGGCCGGGGCATTTTAGTGTACAAGCTGAATGAAAGTCACTTTGAGTGGTTTGTGCCGTCACAAAAAGCGTTCAATTAAACGGGACAATTTATTCAGAAAGAAATTGTACACGTGGGCGGTTCTCGGCCTCGCGGCCGACTGGGACCAGTGCGCCATCGCGGTAACACTGTAGGTGACGATCGTGATGGGCGGCGGAGAAACCCCGTGGCGATAGTTCAATAAAAGAAGTACCCAACGGAGAAAGAAACACGCTTAGAAAAGACGGGTACAACACAATTTATTAATATTTCGGGTAAATACCCTTTGTCAAAATAAACAAACAAACAAACAGAGAGATTAGCCGCTACTTATCTGATTCGCAGAAAGAATGTGGCAACACTTGCCACACTGATTCTTTCTGCGAATGAAGATAAGTAGCGGCTAATCTCTCTGTTTGTTTGTCTATTTTGACAAAGGGTATTTACCCGAAATATTAATAAATTGTGTTGTACCCGTCTTTTCTAAGCGTGTTTCTTTCTCCATTGGGTACTTCTTTGCATATTACACGCCAGTCACCGACCTTTTTGGTCTGGATTATTAATTTTGATACTACAATATCATAAAAAGGAAGGTTTGTTATCGATTGTCAGTTATTATAACCGTTGGTGAAAAAGATACGGGATACTGATGGCCGTCGATGGCGACAGCCCTGGCAACGACTAATCGACAGTGACTCAGTCTATGTTCCGGCTGCTGGCGGAGCCTGAGTATAACTATATAGTGTGCCATCATTACAAAGACGGTCTCAAGAAGTCACTTAGTGCCTGCCAAATCGACCACCGCCAGTGGTCCGCTTCGCTTGCTGCGGACCGTGACACCTGGCGCTCCACCATTCACAAGGCAGCCGTCTCATTTGAGGACTCTCGCAGAGCTAACCTCAAGGACAAGCGGCTCAGGAGAAAAAACAGAGTTGTCGTAACTCAGAACCCTGACCAGACCTTCCCCTGCAGCCACTGCGGTCGAACCTGCCTGTCCCGGATTGGCCTCCGCAGTCACGAAAATGCCTGCAGACGACGTGGGCAAGCCCTATAGAATCTTCGTTCGCGAAGTCAAGCCATGACCATCATGATGACGCCAATTGGTGCGGATTATGGTGACCACGATGAGCACGACGGTGATGAGTATTTTTCATGAGTAGTGCTGAGTATTTTCCGCGCACAGTGTCCCCAATGACGATGTGACCAGGACTATCAGTTAACTCCGCCATTGACTGAGGATGACCGCCAGCGATGCTACCACTCTGTGATGGCTTTAGCCAGTGCCAGTGCTTCCAGTCCAGCCAGTGGCGTGGCAAGCACATTAATTGGAGGTAGTCACACAACAGTTGTGTATTCTATCCCATTACATCCTGAGGTTGATTTTTTTTTCTTTCCAGATTTGTAAGTTGTCCCATAAAGGTTAGATACACTGGTTCCGGCGATAGCCTGACCATGATAGAATTAGATCACAGGTCACAGGACAGTTTGGCGCCCGGCATGGGCACCAAGCTGTTCAGGCCGGCACCACCCTTAAACTATCATGGTCAAATTTATCTCATTTTAGAGCGTATCAGGACTTAAAGGGTTAACGAAGACCTTGGTTAGATACAGTCGTCATCGGTTCATCAGACGGCATGGACTCGCATCTTGCTTTACACAAGAAACGGGGTGGCCGGGTTATGTGGCGGTGAGGGGTGGGGGTGGGGGGTGGGATGTAGTCCAGGGGTTGAGGACTCGCATCGTGCTTTACACAAGAAACGGGGTGGCCGGGTTATGTGGCGGTGAGGGGTGGGGGTGGGGGGGGGGATGTAGTCCAGGGGTTGAGGACTCGCATCGTGCTTTACACAAGAAACGGGGTGGCCGGGTTATGTGGCGGTGAGGGGTGGGGGTGGGGGGGATGTAGTCCAGGGGTTGAGGACTCGCATCGTGCTTTACACAAGAAACGGGGTGGCCGGGTTATGTGGCGGTGAGGGGTGGGGGTGGGGGGGGGGATGTAGTCCAGGGGTTGAGGACTCGCATCGTGCTTTACACAAGAAACGGGGTGGCCGGGTTATGTGGCGGTGAGGGGTGGGGGTGGGGGGGATGTAGTCCAGGGGTTGAGGACCCCGCTACTTCCCCCCCCCCTTCCCCCGATCTAACACAAAAAGAGGAGCAATTTAAGTTATGACAGCACGGTCTCCCGTCCAGACTGTCCACCCCCCACCCACACTTTCATGTTGGTACCGGTTTCAGGCCACTTTACAAATTTCAAATACAAGCGATCACAAATCTCTGTAACTTCAGTAGCTGAACTGGCCCTTCGTCTGTCTTGTACTGTGTTTGTCTTCAATGGCGTAAATCCGTGTTTGTTACGTGAGTGTGCGTGTTGGGTTTCAGTTCGCGGCGCTTCGATTTGCCCAAAAATTGAGAAAATGCGCCTAGATGATAACGGTATTATTATTATTATTATTAGGTATTATTGTTGTTATGGCGGGTAAACTGAAGTCGTAGGATAACAAGTTGAGTACTCCTTTTCGACGTAACGGATCCGCCCCAGCAGAGGTGCAGATTCTCATAAGCCTCTGTACCTGTTTCTGCAGCGGATCACGAAGACCAACGTTTCATGCAGATGGTGGGGTTTGGGTGGTGGCGTGCAGGCTGAGGTGCAACTATGATGATTCAGACAGCAGTGTTCAATGAAGATGGTGTGATGGCGGGCGGACAGGAGCTTCTGGCACCAGCTGCCGCCTGTTGCTATAGCGGCACCGCGCATGACACTATCTGCCGGCTATACTTCAGCAAGAGACATACCGTGCATGACACTATCTGCCTATACTGCAGCAAGAGACATCCTGCCCATGACACTATCTGCCTATACTGCAGCAAGAGACATCCTGCCCATGACACTATCTGCCTGTACTGCAGCAAGAAACATCCCGCGCATGACACTATCTGCCTATACTGCAGCAAGAGACATCCTGCCCATGACACTATCTGCCTATACTGCAGCAAGAGACATCCTGCCCATGACACTATCTGCCTGTACTGCAGCAAGAGACATCCTGCCCATGACACTATCTGCCTATACTGCAGCAAGAGACATCCTGCGCATGACACTATCTGCCTGTACTGCAGCAAGAGACATCCTGCCCATGACACTATCTGCCTATACTGCAGCAAGAGACATCCTGCGCATGACACTATCTGCCTATACTGCAGCAAGAGACATCCTGCACTATCTGCCTATACTGCAGCAAGAGACATCCTGCACTATCTGCCTATACTGCAGCAAGAGACATCCTGCCCATGACACTATCTGCCTGTACTGCAGCAAGAGACATCCTGCCCATGACACTATCTGCCTATACTGCAGCAAGAGACATCCTGCCCATGACACTATCTGCCTATACTGCAGCAAGAGACATCCTGCCCATGACACTATCTGCCTATACTGCAGCAAGAGACATCCTGCCCATGACACTATCTGCCTATACTGCAGCAAGAGACATCCTGCACTATCTGCCTGTACTGCAGCAAGAGACATCCTGCACTATCTGCCTATACTGCAGCAAGAGATCCTGCGCATGACACTATCTGCCTATACTGCAGCAAGAGACATCCTGCGCATGACACTATCTGCCTATACTGCAGCAAGAGACATCCTGCCCATGACACTATCTGCCTATACTGCAGCAAGAGACATCCTGCACTATCTGCCTATACTGCAGCAAGAGATCCTGCGCATGACACTATCTGCCTATACTGCAGCAAGAGACATCCTGCGCATGACGCTATCTGCCTATACTGCAGCAAGAGACATCCTGCCCATGACACTATCTGCCTATACTGCAGCAAGAGACATCCTGCCCATGACACTATCTGCCTCTGCAGCAAGAGACATCCTGCCCACAACACTATCTACCTATACTGCAGCAAGAGACATCCTGCGCATGACACTTGGCAGACAACACGGAAGCAGCCGTGGTGAATAAGGAAAGGCTGGTGGAGCTACAGAGAACCGACCCTACGCTTGACAAGATCCGAGGTCAGACCGAGCCCGTAACGCGAAAGGGAAAGGAGATAACCTTCCAGACCAGAAGAGATATCCTGTACCTTATATTCGACAGCAATGGAGATAAACCTGTGCGTCAAGTAGTAGTTCCTGAACCTTTAAGAATGCAAGTGATGAAATTGGCCCATGATTCCATACTGGGACGACATTTGCGAATCAATAAGACCCTCGACTCAACCACGTAACACTCAGGGACGCAGAAACTTCATCTTGCAGCAAGATAATGCGCGTACACACACTGCATATATCACCCAGCACTTCTTGCAGCAGCACAACATCCCAGTCATGCCCTGGCCTGCCCTCAGCCCGGACCTCAATCCCATCGAACATCTCTGGGACCAACTGCAAAGGGAGGTCAAAGGTGTACGCGCCAGACCAACGACGGCTGCAGAACTGGAGAATACCATTGTCCATGCCTGGAACAACATCCCCAGGACAGCCGTCAACCGCCTGATGCACTCTATTCGCCGACGCTGCCAAGCCGTCATCAACGCCAATGGGGGTCACACGCCATATTGACTTTGTGCTGTGCCATGCTTGCTCCAAATACAGAATAAACTTCCACACTGATTACGCTGGTGTCCGTGATTTCATTCCTAAAATGTCGATAATATCCGTTGTATGGTTTGTCCGAAATCGACTTTCAAATGTTGGATTAAATGTGATTTGAAGGGGCTACTTCGCGTTAGTTCTAGTTGACCTAATACAATTTACTGTCAAGAAAGTCGGACAATGTGTTAGGTTTGCTGTACATCCCTAAATGTGCCCCATATATATTCAGCCCAGAAAGTCGGACAATGTGTTAGGTTTGCTGTACATCCCTAAATGTGCCCCATATATATTCAGCCCAGAAAGTCGGACAATGTGTTAGGTTTGCTGTACATCCCTAAATGTGTTAGGTTTGCTGTACATCCCTAAATGTGCCCCATATATATTCAGCCCAGAAAGTCGGACAATGTGTTAGGTTTGCTGTACATCCCTAAATGTGCCCCATATATATTCAGCCCAGAAAGTCGGACAATGTGTTAGATTTGCTGTATAGTCGTACAATTTCTGAAATGTTTTCATCAAAAGACCAATGTTACATCCCTAAATGTGCCCCATATATATTCAGCCCAGTGTAAGAAAGATCCGTTTTTTCGTGAATGAGTAAGTTGACCAAGTTGTCAAACCTGATACAGAGCAGGCATAACTCACTACCGAAGCTGCCACCAAACTCGCTGTCTCTCTCATCCTATCCCGCATCGACTACTGCAACTCTCTCCTTTCCGGCCTCCCTCACTCCACCACTTTCACTCTCCAGCGCGTCGAGAACAATGCTGCCCGCCTCGTTCTCAGAAAGAAAAAATCCGACCACATCACTCCCCTGCTCAAACTCCTTCACTGGCTTCCCATCCCACAACGCATCCAATACAAGATTCTGTCTCTCTGCTACAAATCCCTGAACAACTGCGTTCCTGCCTATCTCTCCAACTTACTTCACCCCTACACTCCTTCCCGCTCCCTCCGCCTCCGACCCTCTCCGCCTCCACATCCCCCGCACCAAACTCAGCACTTTCGGCCCCCGCTCCTTCTCCGTCTACGGTCCATCCACCTGGAACACTCTCCCACTCTCTCTTCGTCAGAAACACTCTCTCTCCTCCTTCCAGGCCGCCCTCAAAACTCACCTCTTTCAACAGTTCTAGCACTATATCACCACACTCCCCACCCCAAGCTGACTGTCGTAATGTATTTCACTATTTGTGGTACGTGAGTCATTGTCTAAAGCGTGCGCATGCGTGCGCGAGTTGTGAGTGCGCGCTTAGAGTTATAATTATTATAAGACAAGCACATTATAAATACCGTAATTATTTATTATTATTATTATACAGGAAGTCTACGTGTTTGACCTCAATATTGAAATTTGTCCGTTCCCCGCCGGGTATTGGAAATGGCTCGTTCTGGTATTTTCATCAAAGTTTTACGTCTGTAAAGCGGCAAAATCAACAAATCAAAGGAGTTGAGTACTAAAGAAAAAAAAAAATAGCCCGCATTAGGACAACTGGCAACAAATAATTTTGTTCTTAAAGTGATACAGACAATTTGGATATTGGATATTTAGAGAAAAAAAAAAAAACAACCCCGTGCGCTACGATGTCCAACGACCTATAGGGCTTGGGAAGTTCCCCGCGTTGCCTAGTAACGTCGGCAGCCGCGCCACCATCTTGAGAGGATACGCCAGCCTTCAGATAGTAGCGAAGTAGTGTTTGAACACGGGTTTCTTCCTCTTTGGAAACAAACAAAAACAGATTCTGGTGAGCGGTTTCCTACGGTGATGGCCAGACTTGCTGTTATTGCTTATAGTACGTCAGGACTTTCCTGACATTGTCCTGACAGCGATTTCCCTATGAGCGCCTGAGTCGCGTATCCTCTCAAGATGGCCGCCACGACTAGCATGATGACGTCAGCTTCCCGAGCCCTATAAGACTTAACCCATTCAGCTCTACGGCCGCATTATTTTGTCAAATATTGGTGGTGTTACCTAATAACTACGTGCCGGTTGCAGGACTGAGATAGATTGACCATGATAATTTGAGGGTAGTGCCAGATTAGCTTGGCGCCTGAAGGCGCCAAGCTAATCTGGCACTACCCTTGAATTATCATGGTCAATGCATGCCCTGTTGTAGGCCGTCGAGGCGAAATGGGTTAATTGTTGTGTCTGTCTGGACTCGGGCCTGACACTGGTGACCTGATAAGAACGGCACGCTGAGCAACATAGCACTGGGCGGCTAGCCTAGTTGGCCCTGACGCACTACAGCAGGAGGTGGATCCAGCATGATAATTCAAGCGGTGCCTGATTAGCTCGGTACCATTAGGGTGCCAAGCTAATCTAGCACCACCCTTGAATTAACATGGTCGATCCAGGTCCTGCAACTGATACATTCACCTTAAAACTTGTGGAAATGTATGCTCGGGGCTAACTGGGTTAGGACGACAGGACAACGTGAGTGACAGGACAACGTGAGTAACAGGACAACGTGAGTGACGGGAAACCGTGAGTCACAGAACAACGTGAGTGACAGGACAACGTGACTCACCGTGAGTGACAGGACAACGTGAGTGACAGGACAACGTAAGTGACAGGACAACGTGAGTCACCGTGAGTGACAGGACAACGTGAGTGACAGGAAACCGTGAGTGACAGGACAACGTGAGTCACCGTGAGTGACAGGACAACGTGAGTGACAGGAAACCGTGAGTGACAGGAAAACGTGAGTGACAGGACAACGTGAGTGACAGGAAACCGTGAGTGACAGGACAACGTGAGTGACAGGACAACGTGAGTGACAGGAAACCGTGAGCGACAGGACAACGTGAGTCACAGGACAACGTGAGTCACAGGACAACGTGAGTCACCGTGAGTGACAGGACAACGTGAGTGATAGGAAAACGTGAGTGACAGGAAAACGTGAGTGACAAGGAAACCGTGACAGGAAACCGTGAGTGACAGGACAACGTGAGTGACAGGAAAACGTGAGTGACAGGACAACGTGAGTGACAGGACAACGTGAGTGACAGCGGAACACGTTGGACGCTAACACCACACACCGTGTGCTACTCCGGAATTTTCGACCATATGACATCACACAGTTAGGTTCAACATGGCAGAACAGCACGCGCTGATCAAAGTACCCAATGCGCAAAAGGCCATCGGCATAATGGACGGCCCTGACGGGCGGGGGACAGGGAAATCTATTGCCTATGGATTAGGACCTGAACACTAATCAATTTAGGCGCACAGCAACTGTGCCACTTTGATTTATCAGGACCTTTCAACGGACATGCTATGGAACAAGCCCGTCTTCAGTTTTTCCGGCCTGGATTGCGAGTCCAGCTACCGGGGCCGGGACTCGAACCCACGACCCGGCGATTCCCTTCGCTCTCTTGCTCCGACGCTTGACCGCCTGAGCCATTTGGGACTCGTGATGTGGCTAGAACAAGGCGCGGTAGGTTAAATAGTCCACAATTGACGTCGGCAGCATTACATTTAGAGCAGTCATGTCTGGCCGTATTTCAGTCACCTGTGTGACACCGACTGACCTACACACCTGGGATATGTGGGGGAGGGGAGGCGAGGGGTTGGGGGAGGGGGAGGGGGAAAGAAGTGACGTTGTGAGTGGTCATTGGGGAATAGTTTATGACCTGTGTTAGCCGGTGTAGAAGTGTGTCAGGCTTGTCACTAGAGTCTTTGTTGTCACTGACTGTCCGTTACTATGAAGTCGTCCTTTCATTAGCGGCCGAGGACCTTCTCTCGCTGATCAACAGAGACGTAAATGAACTGCGATCAAGATGCATTGATCCTCATGAACCTGCAGGGAGTCATGAGGATCTATGTCTCATGCAGCTGAATCGACGGAGTGACGTGACCAAGGGACAGCAGCATGAGTCGGCTTAGTCCTGCGCCAGTCACTAAGCAAGGTGCTCCGCTATAGCGCCACAACACTCACCCCGCTATAGAGCCACAACACTCACCCCACTATAGCGCCACAACACTCACCCCGCTATAGCGCCACAACACTCACCCCACTATAGCGCCACAACACTCACCCCGCTATAGCGCCACAACACTCACCCCGCTATAGCGCCACAACAATCACCCCGCTATAGCGCCACAACACTCACCCCGCTATAGCGCCACAACACTCACCCCGCTATAGCGCCACAACACTCACCCCGCTATAGCGCCACAACACTCGCCCCGCTATAGCGCCACAACACTCACCAGGCTATAGCGCCACTACGCCCCGCTATAGCGCCACAACACTCACCCCGCTATAGCGCCACAACACTCACCCCGCTATAGCGCCACAACACTCACCAGGCTATAGCGCCACTACGCCCCGCTATAGAGCCACAACACTCACCCCGCTATAGCGCCACAACACTCGCCCCGCTATAGCGTCAAACACTCACCCCGCTATAGCGCCACAACACTCACCCCGCTATAGCGCCACAACACTCACCCCGCTATAGCGCCACAACACTCACCCCGCTATAGCGCCACAACACTCGCCCCGCTATAGCCACGTGTGAAAATCCTAGCTAGATCACGCACAAGTACCTCGCCAGGGAGACATAGATCACCTAGCTAAATCACGCACAAGTACCTCGCCAGGGAGGCATAGATCACCTAGCTAGATCACGCACAAGTACCTCGCCAGGGAGGCATAGATCACCTAGCTAGATCACGCACAAGTACCTCGCCAGGGAGGAATAGATCACATCGCTAGATCACGCACAAGTACCTCGCCAGGGAGGAATAGATCACATCGCTAGATCACGCACAAGTACCTCGCCAGGGAGGAATAGATCACATCGCTAGATCACGCACAAGTACCTCGCCAGGGAGGAATAGATCACATCGCTAGATCACGCACAAGTACCTCGCCAGGGAGGAATAGATCACATCGCTAGATCACGCACAAGTACCTCGCCAGGGAGGAATAGATCACATCGCTAGATCACGCACAAGTACCTCGCCAGGGAGGAATAGATCACATCGCTAGATCACGCACAAGTACCTCGCCAGGGAGGCATAGATCACCTAGCTAGATCACGCACAAGTACCTCGCCAGGGAGGCATAGATCACCTAGCTAGATCACGCACAAGTACCTCGCCAGGGAGGCATAGATCCTCATGGCGCCAGCACCAGGCAGGGATGATGAGGATCTGTTGCTCGTGTAAGTCCTGGTCAGCGGAGAATGTTGAAGTGGTGGCGAGGTAAGTAGTTACAACCGATCGACATTTCCCACGACTGGCGACAAGCCCTTGCCGATAAACTGGCGACAAACCCTTGCGATAAACTGGCTGATATGACATACAATACGTAGTGTAACAGGAATGTAGTCAGCAAATCAGATTCTACACCACAACGCTGTTACACATGCAGAGAAAATACCACCAACACAAGAAACGCGTCTAGAAAAGACAATTACAACACAACTGTATACGTAACTGTGTTGTACTCAATTGCGCTTTCTAAGCCCATGTTTCTTTCTTGGCAGTCTGGATTTTTGTTGACTCTGCATTGTACTCTCTTTGGGAGTCTGGATTTTTGTTGACTCTGCATTGTACTCTCTTTGGGAGTCTGGATTTTTGTTGACTCTGCATTGTACTCTCTTTGGGAGTCTGGATGTCGGTTACACAATGCGACATTATTCGAGTTATCGGAAACACTTCAGTGCTGGAGGAACTTCAGTGTTTCCGATGACTCGAATCATGTCATTTTTGTTTTGTTGGTCCCTATACAGCGCGGTAATCCGCATAGGCCGGGGTTATCGCCCCACATCTCAGTTGTGCATACAACTATTTGCTGTCAGATCTACTCAGTGATTGAGTGTAGAAAATGAATGAGGGCACACCCGTCAGTGTCAGTTCAGAATAGTCATCATGCAACCTAAACCGCCCACGTCAACATCAAGGAGAGACCATCTTTATTGATAAGCATCCGCCTAAGGCACAGTCACTGGCTGCGGTTTCCATTTTGAAGTGCAGGCTTTGACGTGGCTTTGCCGGTCCTAATTTCATGTTAATTTGGTCATATCCCCAGGCCACTTCAATATGGCCATTGCCGGAATCGTACAGAGCGAGTTCAATTGGCCGTCAAGTCCTTAAATTGCCTGACGAATGCTTAAGTGATAGTTTACGGCTATTTGAATTCATAAACAGACGTCTAAGTTCGCTATTGGCGGAACCGCTCGATTTTAATCACAGTTTGGGTCATGGCCCTGGGCTGCGTTACATAGATGTCATCGTATGAATGTTTAGACGCACACTGCACATCCTTCACACAGGGAACAGAAACGTAAATGATTTTGCAACACTCATGGATTCGCATGAGCCCCCACAGACTGCTAGGGACAAGAGGGTCTGTGGGCTTTGAAGGGGTTAAGGGCTGTGTGAATGACTCACTGGCATGTCAGTCAGTCCCTCGGCCCGCGCCGGTTGGCGGCCATGTCTCTCGCTGTCAGTCGCTCTTTCCGCGAACATCAGTGGTGACTCCCCGGTCCCTGTCTCATGAAGTACTCACAACCCAATGCGCAAAAGGCCAGCGGGCCGATGTCGGCCGGCGTTGGCCCGAAGGCCTTTTGCGCATTGGGAAACAAAGGCGCAAAGACACTGAAAAAGAACCAAACAACCAGCCAGCCAAACACCCGCATGTACAAATTAATAAATGAGCGGGAACTTGCACGCCTGTGGCGCCCGAGTAGCTTTTGCTCATTTTAACCCTTTGGCTGTCGGTGGCGCTTTTTGTCAAAGTGATGCCTGACGCGGCGGGAATCATCTCGACTAAAAAGCACTACAAATGAATCAAAGGCTTAACTTTTGCAACCGTTTTTGTCATGGATCACGAGCCGGGTCGAGGGTTATTCTGGGGTAATTAAGTGGAGCGTGGGGGAGGGGGGGGGGGGTATGCGGCTGAATCAGCCAGTTGCGGACTGAGAGGGTGTGTGTGTTGGGGGGGGGGAGGGGGGGGGTGTCATTCGTTTACACTCTTCTCCTCTTACACTCTTTGGCTTTAAATCAAAAGGCGGTCACATCATATTAACCATGTAACCCCACTGCGGGATTTCAGTCCCAAACGTGGAAATGTTATTTAACGACTGTGTTGCAGGAGATGGATCAACATTATTCAACGGTAGTGCAAAATTAGCTTGGCGCCATCATGTGAAAAGCCTATTTGGCACTAACTGGCCTTGAATTATCATGGTCGATCCATCTCGTGTTGTAGTGCGTCGGACTGGGGCTTGTTCTTCGTTCTCCTTTGTAACAATGACTCGGAAGTGAAAACCATAATAAACAAGCATTATTGATTGTTTCTATCAATTGTGGAGTATGAAATAGTTTGACTAGTTAGCCTCGTAAACAAGTCCGTACAGTAATCAGCAAATGAAATAGTTTGACTAGTTAGCCTCGTAAACAAGTCCGTACAGTAATCAGCAAATGAAATAGTTTGACTAGTTAGCCTCGTAAACAAGTCCGTACAGTAATCAGCAAATGAAATAGTTTGACTAGTTAGCCTCGTAAACAAGTCCGTACAGTAATCAGCAAATGAAATAGTTTGACTAGTTAGCCTCGTAAACAAGTCCGTACAGTAATCAGCAAATGAAATAGTTTGACTAGTTAGCCTCGTAAACAAGTCCGTACAGTAATCAGCAAATGAAATAGTTTGACTAGTTAGCCTCGTAAACAAGTCCGTACAGTAATCAGCAAATGCCCGACTTAACTCACTGTACCCCAAGACCGAAATCCCCAAATTTTGCCGTTGTCCTCTGAAGACTGCATTGCAATCCAGGACACAGATCGACCATGATAGTTCAAGGGGGATGCCAGAATAGCTTGGCGCCCATAGGCGCCAAGCTATTCTGGCATCACCCTTGAACTATCATGGTCGATCCTTATCTTGCTGTGGTGTGTCTGGGGTAGAATGAGTTAATATGCGCGTAGTATACAAGCAAGCTTTGGAAGATCTGCCAGACGGAGCGGAATACAACTCCTCTACAACTCTATCAAGGCTCGCAGTATCGGCGGTCTGGGGTTTCGGTCAACGAACCATCTGAGGGTCCTTGACGGCCATGACAATATATCAGTAATAACCAGCACAGGTATGTACACCCCCCACCTCCTCCCCCAAAGTTGTATCCCATTACCTGTACAGGTAGTAGATCAGGCCGCGTGCAAGCCCCCCCCCCCCCCAACTCCATTACCTATCCCAGTAAGGAAAGATCCTCAGGTGCACGGCGTGCAGTAGGTCCGTGTGCGCTGAGCGCGAGCCCATTGCGGCCGTCGTTGGTCCGATGATGTTTTGCTCAGTCATGACTGGCGATAATCACTTTACCTGTATAGATTGTACAGCAGGCCTCAGTAGTGCGTCACTTTTATCAGTACTTAAGCACAGGTATGTACCCCCCCCCCCACACACACACACACTCCCTCCCAATACACACACCTACAATCACATTACCAGTAGTATAGATAGTAGATCAGGGGACCGCATTTTCAGGGATAGAACTAACCCTTTGGACCACTACGACGACGTAAAGCTGCACAAGAAGTTTAGATTTACGCGTCAACAGATTTTTGATATAATTGATGCGGTAAAAGACGAAGTGGATGTGGCGAATCATGTCAGGCCCGGCACTGACTTTCGTAGCTACGTACTGTTACAACCACCTTTCTACCACTCTGAAAGTCGTAGTGCGATGCACGGTCAGTGGCATATGCCCCCAGCCTAAGTAATCATGCGCATATCTATCCTGTGTACAATACTGTGTTCAGCGTTTTCAACAAATCTGATTTCGCTTCCACGATTTTGTTTGTTCTTTAAGTTCCTTTTTCCAGTCTCGGACTGAATTTCTTTTTCACAAGTGTCGGCACACTTTTGTTTGTGGTCCTGTTAATGAAAAGTCCCAACATGATTTCGGCTGCAGGCCCGTGAAACCCATCCTTCATACTGCTTCAGCAAGGCTAAGCTTCAGTCACAGCCACCTTCTCTGTCCGAGGTGACGACAAACGTAAAACTTCGATAACGCCGACCCGTGCCAGCGACTGCAGGGTTCATGTGAATCTATGGCTCTGGCAGATGGAAGGATGTGGGCACGAGAACAGAATTATTCATATTCTTCATATAATAAGCAGACACAATGTCAACAGAAAGCAACACAATCTGTGGTCCCAGCTCCGCTATTTTATGTGTCTGCACACTGTGTCCACATACGGCAGTTGTCGCCCTCTGTTTACACATAGCGCACTCTACGTCGCGTGACTGAGGCACCCTACAATCACCTGCCGGCCGGCACCTGTACTAGTCCGTTCTACAACTGTGATCGATCTCTCCTACTCAGTACTAGACCTACAGCATGTTCATCGATACTTTGTCAGATCGAGGTGGGAGTCAGTGGTCTGCCCCTGGGCCCCACCACACGCGCCACAGCTCAAGCCAGTCTGCCACAGCTAGAGCCAGTCTGCCACAGCTAAAGCCAGTCTGCCACAGCTAAAGCCAGTCCGCTGCCACAATTAAAGCCAGTCTGCCACAGCTAAAGCCAGTCTGCCACAGCTAAAGCCAGTCTGCCACAGCTAAAGCCAGTCTGCTCTGTCAAGGTACAAGACGATGCCATTTTCGCGACGAGCTATTTTTAAATTGTATTACAACGAAAATCACAAAACTGGACTTGACCCATTTAAACCCAAAGCCACTAATCCCCAGAGTTTTGGAAGTGTCCCCTTATAACTATGTGCAAGTTGCAGAAGATGGATGGACCATGAGAAAATTCAACTACCCTTGAATTATGATGGTCGATCCGTGTCCTGCTGTACTGGGTCACGGGTCTTTTGCCGTCACGGGTCTTTTGCCGTCACGGGTCAGAAATGAAAGTGTGTCAGCCAGAGCGATGGATTGTCGTCAAGCAGGCCGCAGGAGCTGCGGATCGGAGCGCGGTGCAGATGAAGCCAGTCGGTTTGACTTGATGTTGTTATTCCTGCAGGAATCATCGCGACAAAAAGCGCTACCGAGAGCCCTCGGGTTAATACGCTCAGGTCCGACTGTCTTGCCGCCTCAGTCGACAACTCCCCCATTCCCTACACTCCGCCCGCTCAGGTACGACTGTCTTGCCGCCTCAGTCGACAACTCCCCCATTCCCTACACTCCGCCCGCTCAGGTACGACTGTCTTGCCTCAGTCGACAACTCCCCCATTCCTTACACTCCGCCCTCTCAGGTCCGACTGTCTTGCCTCAGTCGACAAATCCGTAGTCCCCATTCCCTACACTCCGCCCTCGTAAATACTTTGATTTAGTGTTACTGTATGAGCGGTAGAGCCAACTACGACTCCTCGAACGCTTCCACCAGCGCTGCCTGCGTACCATCCTGGGCATTCACTGGAGTGACTATGTCACCAACGTCGAGGTCCTTGAACAGGCTGAAACTGTGAGCATCGAGGCTTTGCTGCTGCAGACACAGCTCCGCTGGGCGGGGCGTGTCTCCAGGATGGAGGATCATCGCCTACCAGGGATCACCCTGTTCGGCGAGCTTGCTACTGGACACCGTGACAGAGGGGCACCAAAGAAGAGATACAAAGACTGTCTTAAGAAGTCACTTAGTGCCTGCCAAATCGACCACCACCAGTGGTCTTCGCTTGCTGCGGACCGTGACACCTGGCGCTCCACCATTTACAAGGCAGCTGTCTCCTTTGAGGATTCTCACAGAGCTAGCCTTAAGGACAAGCGGCTCAGGAGAAAAAACAGAGATGCCGCAGCTCAGAACCCTGGCCATACCTTCCCCTGCAGCCACTGCGGTCGAACCTGCCTGTCTCGGATTGGCCTCCGCAGCCACGAACAAGCCTGCAGACGTCGTGGGCAACTCCTATAAAATCTTCGTTCGCGAAGTCAAGCCAAGAGAGATGAGCAAGTTGTGTCGTGTTCGTGCTGACTGGCTGTAACCTGTCATTAGTAGTTGTCTCACAGGGACCGGGACCAGGGGACGCTGGCACGGAAAACACGAGGCGCAGAACAAGGAACAGTTAGTTACTTGTTTGTGTTTAACGCCGAGCAGGCAACTACGGCCATCTCACGGCTGAGAACAAGGAACTCGCAGCAAACAGAAAATAAAATGTACAGACGACTAAACCCACCCGGGACCTCTGACGACTCTTTGCAGACTTTGGGTTGTCTGAACGTGACTTTTTACACCAGCATTTTCTTGTATTGATTGTGATGCAAACGACTCTGTTAAAAACCCTGTAACTCCCACGACTAATATAAATGAGGTCCAGTCTTCAAACAGCGGCATGTGCATGTCCTCGACTATGTGATGAAAGTTGAGCCCATGTGTCTGTAGCCTGTTCTAAACGCTCTACAGGCACCCTCTAGGTTCAGATGAGGTTCACCGAGTAACTCGCCGCCCGTCAGATTGTCTTTATTGTTGGCACGACGTTAGGTCCAATCAAGCAGTCAATCCTGGAGTGACGTAAGACTGTGGGGAGAAAGGGGGGGGGGGGGGAGGGCACTCATCCCCCAGCCCGTGTGCTTTGAAGCGGGACGGATGATGAGGCGTGACTGTACATCCCGCTTTGTAACTGCTGACTTGCCGCGCTGTCATCACTCGACAGTAAGAACAACCAGCGGCTGGTCACCAGTAAGAACACCTAGCGGCTGGTCACCAGTAAGAACACCTAGCGGCTGGTCACCAGTAAGAACAACCAGCGGCTGGTCACCAGTAAGAACAACCAGCGGCTGGTCACCAGTAAGAACAACCAGCGGCTGGTCACCAGTAAGAACAACCAGCGGCTGGTCACCAGTAAGAACAACCAGCGGCTGGTCACCAGTAAGAACAACCAGCGGCTGGTCACCAGTAAGAACAACTAGCGGCTGGTCACCAGTAAGAACAACCAGCGGCTGGTCACCAGTAAGAACAACCAGCGGCTGGTCACCAGTAAGAACAACCAGCGGCTGGTCACCAGTAAGAACTACCAGCGGCTGGTCACCAGTAAGAACAACCAGCGGCTGGTCACCAGTAAGAACAACCAGCGGCTGGTCACCAGTAAGAACAACCAGTAAGAACAACCAGCGGCTGGTCACCAGTAAGAACAACCAGCGGCTGGTCACCAGTAAGAACAACCAGCGGCTGGTCACCAGTAAGAACTACCAGCGGCTGGTCACCAGTAAGAACACCTAGCGGCTGGTCACCAGTAAGAACAACCAGTAAGAACAACCAGCGGCTGGTCACCAGTAAGAACAACCAGCGGCTGGTCACCAGTAAGAACAACCAGCGGCTGGTCACCAGTAAGAACAACCAGTAAGAACAACCAGCGGCTGGTCACCAGTAAGAACAACCAGCGGCTGGTCACCAGTAAGAACAACCAGCGGCTGGTCACCAGTAAGAACAACCAGCGGCTGGTCACCAGTAAGAACAACCAGTAAGAACAACCAGCGGCTGGTCACCAGTAAGAACAACCAGCGGCTGGTCACCAGTAAGAACTACCAGCGGCTGGTCACCAGTAAGAACTACCAGCGGCTGGTCACCAGTAAGAACAACCAGCGGCTGGTCACCAGTAAGAACTACCAGCGGCTGGTCACCAGTAAGAACAACCAGCGGCTGGTCACCAGTAAGAACTACCAGCGGCTGGTCACCAGTAAGAACAACCAGCGGCTGGTCACCAGTAAGAACAACCAGCGGCTGGTCACCAGTAAGAACAACCAGCGGCTGGCCACCAGTAAGAACTACCAGCGGCTGGTCACCAGTAAGAACAACCAGCGGCTGGTCACCAGTAAGAACAACCAGCGGCTGGTCACCAGTAAGAACAACCAGCGGCTGGTCACCAGTAAGAACAACCAGCGGCTGGTCACCAGTAAGAACAACCAGCGGCTGGTCACCAGTAAGAACAACCAGCGGCTGGTCACCAGTAAGAACAACCAGCGGCTGGTCACCAGTAAGAACAACCAGCGGCTGGTCACCAGTAAGAACAACCAGCGGCTGGTCACCAGTAAGAACAACCAGCGGCTGGTCACCAGTAAGAACTACCAGCGGCTGGTCACCAGTAAGAACAACCAGCGGCTGGTCACCAGTAAGAACAACCAGCGGCTGGTCACCAGCGTCTCACGCGCTTCACCCCTTCACGGCCGGATAAAATTAATTGCAAACACCAAACAACTGCAAGAGGCAGACGCGGGGGCTCATGAGGTTCTCTGCCCTTTGCTGACCTCAATTCACATCTGTGTTCCTGGAATTGATGGATTATCTGTGATCATGGGATTGATAAATTATCCGTGATCCTGGGATTGATAAATTATCCGTGTTCCTGGGATTGATGGATTATCCGTGTTCCTGGGATTGATGGATTATCCGTGTTCCTGGGATTGATGGATTATCCACGACGTTTTCAAGTGGACCTGTTTTCAAAGACATTTTGCAGTGGCAGTGAAGGGGTTAATTTTGTGAGGAACACGGATACAAATGGAGAAATGGACCCAGATCCACGCGCGCCCCTGCTATCAGTTGAGACACATGAGGATCTGTGGCTATTGAAGACTGAGCGAGTTTGGTTGTTGACCACGGTGTGTAAGGAGTCGAGGTATCCACACGGCCATGTCATTAAGGCAGGACTCCCGCGGCCACGTACTGCGCGGGCTGAAACACACACTCGCTCTCACCGACACGGCGCATTTTCGCTAATCTTAGACGTAAATCTACTTCGCGCGTCATTCCCACAGGCGTAAATCTACTTCGTGCGTCATTCCGCACAGGTGTAAATCTACTTCGCGCGTCATTCCGTCATTCCGCACAGGTGTAAATCTACTTCGCGCGTCATTCCGTCATTCCGCACAGGCGTAAATCCACCTCGCGCGTCATTCCGCACAAACGTAAATCCACCCAGTGTAGATCTGCGTTTTCACCCCTCCACTCACATTTAGACGAGAGCTACCCATTGTCACTGAATCCACCCAACACTGAGACCTGAGAGAATGGCTGGTTGGTTAGTTCAGGGGTAAAGGTTCACGGCCCCGGAGTGATACTAGACGGCACTACCAGGTGGAGTGATACTAGACGGCACTACCAGGTGGAGTGATACTAGACGGCACTACCAGGTGGAGTGATACTAGACGGCACTACCAGGTGGAGTGATACTAGACGGCACTACCAGGTGGAGTGATACTAGACGGCACTACCAGGTGGATTGTGAGGACAGGGACAACAATTGCCTATGGAGTACGACCTGAAAACTGATAAATTCAGGCGTACTGTAATGTGCCGCTTGATTTGCCATTTTAAGGGCAATGCTGTAGAACAAGCCTGTCTGTCTGCCTGTTTGTCTGCCTGTTTGTCTGCCTGGACTGCCGACCGAGACGAATTGTGGCAGCGCAAATTTATACTGGGTAGATTTAGGCTAGGTAGAGTTAGGCTAGGTAGATTTAGGCTAGGTAGAGTTAGGCTAAGTAGAGTTAGGCTAGGTAGAGTTAGGCTAGGTAGATTTAGGCTAGGTAGAGTTAGGCTAGGTAGAGTTAGGCTAGGTAGATTCACGCAAGGTAAATGTGCTGGGTGGCTGGGTATCGTCTTTTACGGGGGTAGATTCGCGCTACGTAGATTTACGCTGGGTAGATTCGCTTTAGATAGATTTACACTGGGTTGATTCGCTTTAGATAGATTTACACTGGGTAGATTCGCTTTAGATAGATTTACACTAGGTAGACTGACGCTTGGCAGATTCGCACTAGATAGATTCGCTTTAGATAGATTTACACTAGGTAGACTGACGCTTGGCAGATTCGCACTAGATAGATTCGCTTTAGATAGATTTACACTGGGTAGACTGACGCCGCTTGGCAGATTCGCACTAGAAAGATTCGCTTTAGATAGATTTACACTAGGTAGACTGACGCTTGGCAGATTCGCACTAGATAGATTCGCTTTAGATAGATTTACACTAGGTAGACTGACGCTTGGCAGATTCGCACTAGATAGATTCGCTTTACATAGATTTACACTAGGTAGACTGACGCTTGGCAGATTCGCACTAGATAGATTCGCTTTAGATAGATTTACACTAGGTAGACTGACGCTTGGCAGATTCGCACTAGATAGATTCGCTTTAGATAGATTTACACTGGGTAGACTGACGCCGCTTGGCAGATTCGCACTAGAAAGATTCGCTTTAGATAGATTTACACTAGGTAGACTGACGCTTGGCAGATTCGCACTAGATAGATTCGCTTTAGATAGATTTACACTAGGTAGACTGACGCCGGCTTGGCAGATTCGCACTAGACGGATTCGCTTTACATAGATTTACACTAGGTAGACTGACGCTTGGCAGATTCTCACTAGATAGATTCGCTTTAGATAGATTTACACTAGGTAGACTGACGCTTGGCAGATTCGCACTAGATAGATTCGCTTTACATAGATTTACACTAGGTAGACTGACGCTTGGCAGATTCGCACTAGATAGATTCGCTTTAGATAGATTTACACTAGGTAGACTGACGCTTGGCAGATTCGCACTAGATAGATTCGCTTTAGATAGATTTACACTGGGTAGACTGACGCCGCTTGGCAGATTCGCACTAGAAAGATTCGCTTTAGATAGATTTACACTAGGTAGACTGACGCTTGGCAGATTCGCACTAGATAGATTCGCTTTAGATAGATTTACACTAGGTAGACTGACGCTTGGCAGATTCGCACTAGATAGATTCGCTTTACATAGATTTACACTAGGTAGACTGACGCTTGGCAGATTCGCACTAGATAGATTCGCTTTAGATAGATTTACACTAGGTAGACTGACGCTTGGCAGATTCGCACTAGATAGATTCGCTTTAGATAGATTTACACTGGGTAGACTGACGCCGCTTGGCAGATTCGCACTAGAAAGATTCGCTTTAGATAGATTTACACTAGGTAGACTGACGCTTGGCAGATTCGCACTAGATAGATTCGCTTTAGATAGATTTACACTAGGTAGACTGACGCTTGGCAGATTCGCACTAGACGGATTCGCTTTACATAGATTTACACTAGGTAGACTGACGCTTGGCAGATTCGCACTAGATAGATTCGCTTTAGATAGATTTACACTAGGTAGACTGACGCTTGGCAGATTCGCACTAGATAGATTTGCTTTAGATAGATTTACACTGGGTAGACTGACGCCGCTTGGCAGATTCGCACTAGATAGATTCGCTTTAGATAGATTTACACTAGGTAGACTGACGCTTGGCAGATTCGCACTAGAAAGATTCGCTTTAGATAGATTTACACTAGGTAGACAGACGCTTGGCAGATTCGCACTAGATAGATTCGCTTTACATAGATTTACACTAGGTAGACTGACGCTTGGCAGATTCGCACTAGATAGATTCGCTTTAGATAGATTTACACTGGGTAGACTGACGCTTGGCAGATTCGCACTAGATAGATTCGCTTTAGATAGTGATTTACACTGGGTAGACTGACGCTTGGCAGATTCAATAGATTGGCGCTGGGTACATTTACGCCAAGACAACTCTTTCAGCGGGACACAATGTAACGTTATTGACTTCATCATGATGAGGGACATAGATGGCACTCAGTCCCTGCCAACACGAGGCATTGCATCCAGGGGTTCATGAACATCTACACTGCAGGAAGGTGTGAGCCACAAGCAGTAACCGAGCATTATTCTCACGCTCAGCCCGACCGTCAGGAACAGCCTCATTAACAGAAGCCCTTTCCCTCCCAGTGGACACAGATTGTGTTTAACCCTTTTCAGCCATTGCACGCCGTCCCAGGAACATGGATACAAAGTGATGTCATGAAGAGGTACAGATCCTCATAAGCACTGCAACAGCGGGGGGCCCGGCCATGAGGGTCTGTGTCTCTGGCAGCTGAGTTGGGTTGGCTGTTTCTCGGCAGCGAAACAAAGGTTAACTCATTCTAGCCCAGACCCACCACAGCAATATAAGGATCGACCATGATAGTTCAAGGGTGGTGCCTGAATAGCTTGGCGCCTATGGGCGCCAAGCTATTCTGGCATCACCCTTGAACTATCATGGTCGATCTGTGTCCTGCACTGCAATGCAGTCTTCAGAGGACAGCGGCAAAAAGTAATGATTTCGGTGATGGGGTATAATGAGTTAAGGAGTCGGTCTCAGTAATTACTTATTCACACGCACACACAAAGCATTAGCACCATGTAAATTAACACGCGCGCACACATGGCCAATTGCAGGCTAAATTATGGGTCCACACCAACAGTTTTAATTAAACGGTGTGTACTTTGGCGCGTTAGGGTAGTTTGCACTGGATCTACAGCCCAGCGAATCGGAGAAACTGACAAAACCTGCTCATGTCCACTGAGAGGAGCGGACATATTGATGTGCAGACCACGTGCACGCTTTGACCGGCTCCCCGGCACACCGTGACCTCCACCACCCATACACTGACGCCGCGGCCAGTCGGCACGTATATACTACACGTACGTCTCCGGGCCTGTTTCAGAGTGACCCCATTTTAGTCAAGTCAAGAAAACTGTATTTATCCCACGAAAGGACAATTCCCATTTCCAGTCTGCACGGGAACGTATACTGAAATATATCAACTGAAAGTAAAAATAGATAAGACAGACACGCACACACATACGCCCAGGCATCCATGCACCCATGCACGCACAATTAAGAACTTTCTAATTAAAAAAACCCGACGCACTAAACTTTAAGTTATATCATACTGCCGCATTTCCAAATGTCGGGACGGAGTGCCTCCTTAAGACTATATACTACCAGCTGCAGGACACAGATCGACCATGATAATTCAAGGGTAGTGCCAGAGCTGATCTGGCACTACCCTTGAATTATCATGGTCGATCCATCTCCTGCGGTGGTGAGTCGGAGGTACATAGCCTCAAACAAGAAGTACTATCTGACCCCCCCCCCCTCACCCCCCCCCCCTTCTCCTCTGCGATAAGCACGTCAGTAGAAATAGGGGGGTGGGAGAGGGGGGGGGGGCTAACCGCAGTCAAAATCGGTACGCTGACCTGTTGTGCACTGGGCTGGTGTTGCTGGATGATGTCAGTATCGGCACGCCATGATTGCCATTTTCACAGTCAGGCGCACGTCAGTTACAGGCAGGGTGTGACTTAAAGCTGTGATTTACTGTGATGTGACCGGGGCGCTGTTCATGTTACTTCCATAACATGGTGTACACGCGTGAGTCGGAGTACACCACATCCCGATTAAATGTACACTCTGCTTCAAATCCCTGTAGTCTCCGGCTTTGCGGCCTCGCGTCACGCATGCTGCAGGTAGAAAAGGACGCCGGCCTCGCTCTCTGTGGTGTTCAGGTCGTACTCCATAGGCAATAGATTTCCCTGTCCTCTATAACCCGCCCGTCAGGGCCGTCCGTGATCGCCTCGGTGCTGTGGACGTTAAACCCGAATGAACTAACTCTCCTACTGTCTGATAGAGTCCGAAATAGCTCAGGCGGTTAAACGTCGGAGCAGGAGAGCGAAGGGAATCGCCGGGTCGTGGGTTCGAATCCCGTCCCGGCCCCGGTAGCTGGACTCGCAATCCAGGGGAAACAAACGGATTTGTTCAATAGCATGTCCGTTGAAAGGTCCTGTTAAATCAAAGTGGCACAGTTGGAGTGCGCCTGAGTTGATCAGTGTTCAGGTCGTACTCGCGCCATAGGTCATACATTTCCCTGTCCCCCATAACCCGCCCGTCAGGGCCGTCTATGATCACCTCGGTGCTGTGGACGTTAAACCCGAACTAACCAACTAACCAAACCAACCAACCGCCCTACTGAAAAGAGCCTAGAGTTACCAAGTCGAGTGGTTAACAAGTCACTACCCTCCAGCTATCATGGTCGCCTGGAACTGGAGGTCAGTGCAGAACGACCCAGCCTCGACTCACTACAAGAAGCCGTGTGGATTGACCATCGTAGTTCAAGGGTAGTGCCGGCCAGAATAGCCTGGCGCCTTTCGGCGCCAATCTATTCTGGCACCACTCTTGAACTATCATGGTCAAACTATCGCCTGAATCGTCCTGTAGTTTTTAGCGGACAACTTTCAGCATTTGGAATTGCGAGCCTAGGGCCCACTGAGTTGCGGACTGTGACTAACAACCTGATTCAAAGTACCACGCCCTTGGGCTGTAACTGTTCCCGGCTAACTG
This sequence comes from Semisulcospira habei, assembly GCA_036245525.1. Taxonomy (NCBI): domain Eukaryota; kingdom Metazoa; phylum Mollusca; class Gastropoda; family Semisulcospiridae; genus Semisulcospira; species Semisulcospira habei. Next base: position 212,432,452 of record BTPG01000006.1, read on the forward strand.
TCCAATCACCGTGCACAATCCTTCCAATAACACACTACCTCTCTCCGTCAGTCTAAAATAGCTCACACTAAACAGCGTACACGGAACACTGTACACGACGCAGTCAATCGGCCGACAAAATTCTAATCTGTCTGTCAGCGATTCAGGTTGTACTGACCCGATTTGAAATTCCACAAATGCCTTTTTCAGTCACTAGTGAACTTTGTACAGTTCAGTGTGACAAAGCCGGCGCCCGCACCTGTGCCGCTGTCGCCGTGAAAGGTGAAGTCGTGTTGCAATGCTGTGACAAGCATGCACCGCGCCATACAAGGGTTGGTCTAGAAGCAGGAAGCTGGAACCAGGAAAAAAAAAAAAAAAGACCGCAAGTCTTGGCGTGAAGTATGAATCAATGAATCTTTATTTTACAACGGTGAAGATATTAACACAGTCAGTGACTATGTCATTTTTCGTACCTGCCGTTGCTACAACTACGACTAACTAAGTACAAAATATACATAAAACAGGGACATCAAAGCACAGTGATACAAAATATACAGTCCACTAAATACAAACACGCATGCACGCACAAACGCACACACGCGTGCGTGCGTGCACACACACACACACACACATGCATACACACGCACATACATACACGCGCACATACATACACGCGCACATACACATAGTAGAATAATCACGTACATTCGTGTGTCTACCTTTAACTAGATATTGTTATTTGAGTGATGTGAGGTATCTATAAAGATACAGACATTGAAGGCCTGTGTGGGTGGACGAAGCAACTGTGCTTACATCAATCAGTCTACGCTGACGAGTCATGCCAGGCCCGGCTAATGCAGAGAGTAATCGCACGCAGAAAGAAACACGCCTCTTTTTAGGCGCCTTTTCTAGGCGCGTTTCTCAGTTTCTGCGTTGGGTTCTTCTCGTGATTCGTAGGTTCTTCTCACGATTACAACACTGGGGAATACAAGGTTCATAGTTCGCCATACCTTCTTTCTCAATAATCCCAGTAATCCCAGTACGTCTAGCAAAGAGTATGTCCTAATGCGACTTCAGTACAACACTGAGAGTGGCAGCTTAACCCTTCTAGCCCCGGGACCCTGCAGCAGGAGATGGACTGATCGTGGTAATTCAAGGGTAGTGCCAGATGAGCTTGGCGCCTGAATTATCATGATCAATCCATCTTCTACAACTGGTACATAGTCGTTAGACAACGCCTCCAAAAGTTTGGAAATGCGGCCGTGCGGTTAAAAGGGTTAAAGCGATAGGCTACTCCATAGCGGGCTGTGAGTATCAACATTCACCGATACCAAGGGGGAACAACTGACGGTGCTTGCCTGCACTGGGGCTGACGTAGGGCTCTTTACACCTGTAGACCAGAGGTTCTCCACCCACTGTGAGCGTAAGGGCAGGTCTCCTGCCTACACACCTGTAGACCAGAGGTTCTCCACCCACTGTGAGCGTAAGGGCAGGTCTCCTGCCTACACACCTGTAGACCAGAGGTTCTCCACCTACTGTGAGCGTAAGGGGAGGTCTCCTGCCTACACACCAGCGGAACGGCTGACAAGTCTTTGTTTTACGTCATTTCAAAGTGTCTAATTTAACCCTCTTAGCCTCGGATCCCTACGGCAGGAGATGGATTGACCATGATAATTCAAGGGTAGTGCCAGATTAGCTTGGCGCCTTCAGGTTAATCCATCTCCTACAACAGGTACATAGTTTGGCAACACATCCACAATTTGAGAAATGTGACTTTGGTATGGAGAGAATTAAATGTTTTCTTTCGTCCAGGCTCATGATAACTCAAGGGTAGTGCCAGATGAGCTTGGCGCTGAAGGCACCAAGCTCATCTGGCACTACCCTTGAACTGAATTTCATGATTGTAAGACCTGTTCAGAGCAGGTACAGGAGGTACACGTACTGCCATCTATCAACCCTTTCCTGACTGCAACTGGTCGCTTTAGCTTAGACTTGTCTTTCAACATCATCGTCCTGACCAGTCATCGCCATCACGGACACTGCCGGCCACCACGCGGCCACTACCGTCGCTACCGTCGGCAGCACTAATGTCAGTTCATGTCGTCATAAGCAGAGTTGCCTGGTCATTACCGGTGTACCGAAAAAGAAAAAAAACAAACCCGGTCTGACATTGTACCGGAAGGGTATACCGGGTCTGGTGCCGTGTACCGATAATAAACCAAAACAGAAAGTAGAAAGACTAACCTGGCGGATAGTTGGGTTAGGGTTAGAGGGGCCGGAGATAGCAAGCGGTTTTCTGAAGTGTGCTTTTTGCTGTTCAGTCAAGTACATCACGTTTCCAGATCGTCTGATATCCAGATCGTCTGATATCCAGATCGTGGTGAGCAGATCACCAGTACTGTTCAAGGTTGGCCGACTGATTGGTATGGCGCTGGGCAAAACATGCACTACCACTCAGCAGCCACGCTCTTGACTCGCTGTGCCAGAGGTACGAAATACCCACAGTTTGGAGTTATCATCTTAGGACTGCGTTACAATTCAGGAGACAGATCGACCATGATAGTTCTAGGGTGGTGGAAGAATAGCTTGGCGCCTATAGGCGCCAAGCTAATTCTGCCACCACCCTTGAACTGTCATGGTCGAGCCATATCTGCTGTGGTGTGTTGCGGGCAGAAAGAGGTAATAGTACTGCCGCCCACCTCACAAGTTACAAGCTGTCGCCTTTGCTCTTAAGATGCAGCATGCAGACATTTTTTCAGTTGAAATTTCGCAAACGTGAAAAAAACAGCGAACAACAGTCAGTATTGAGTTTATTCTGAACTTTTGGCCAGAAGAAATACATTTCAAGACATAGTTTTGCACGTTCGATTTGGTTATGCGAGGCTTCCATTAACACTGGTCGTCTAGCTATGACACCCAATTGCTAATGTTCAGAAACACGTTAGATGGGTTTATTTTTGTGGGGGAATTTGTTGAGACGCAGTTGATGTTTGTGACGCGTAGTTAACAGCATGCATTTAGCTGTGAGAGGGCTGATTAGCGTGAGAGGGCTGATTAGCGTGAGAGGGCTGATTAGCGTGAGAGGGCTGATTAGCGTGAGAGGGCTGATTAGCGTGAGTTTTTATCACGCAAGTGAAATCTCGTCAATGCTTTCTTGCAGCA
>BTPG01000006.1:212438092-212479315 GCA_036245525.1 Semisulcospira habei
TACACGTACGCACACGCACGCACGGCAAACACACACACACACACACACACACACACACACACACACACACACACACACACACACACACACACACACACTCACACACACACACACACACATACACACACAAACACACACACACACACACACACACACACACACACAGACACACACACACACACACACGTGCACACACATGCGCTTGCGCGGCTTAGGACGTGAAGCTAGTCAGTCATACGAGTAGCTGGCTACACACACGCTGTACCGAATAAAACTGAGTCATCGAAACCCGGGACACACGTAATTAATGATGTAATCAGAATAGTATTTTTCAATATGTGCACAGTCACGGGGATGCTGCTGACAAAAATAAATACTTGATGAGACTGACTTTAAACGAGGAGAAAGTAGCTGATGTCGTGACGTTTCTAGGCATGGCATTCCAAAGACTAGAGCCAGAGAACGTCAAACTCGTTTTATAGAGATCAATTCTAGGTCGCGGCACAATAAGGGATTTTCTTGATCTGGAGTATGTTGATGACTGGACGGTAAATAGCGATGTGATAAATCGGGGTAGCTTATCGTTTAATGCCTTGAATATAATCATTCCCTTATTGTAAGTTAAATGATCTTTTAAGGGCAGAATTTTTCAGGCTGCCAATTTTGGGTCAGTAGTTAAGCTGGGATCAGGGAGTATTAGTTTGGCAGCTCTCCGATGTAGAGAGTTCAATCTTTTCAACTTGACATCGCTCGAACCATCCCACACATTAGAGGCATAGTCTATATATATATATATATATATATATATGATCTAATATGGGCATTGAAGAAAAGTTTACGTGTCTCCATATCAGTAATGTGTTTACGTTTTGCTAAGATGTACAGATTTCTTGAGACAATTTTACAGACATTACTGATGTGTGGCTGCCACCAAAGCTGGTTGTCCACCGTGACTCCTAGTAGGCGATGGTTAGTAACTTGGCTGATGGTTTTGCCTTGGAGGGACAGACTGAGTGACAGAGAGCCGAGTTGGTGTTTTTGGCGGGTGCTAATTACCATGCTCTCCGTTTTTGCTGGGTTAAAAATCATAATATTATGACCGCACCATTCATCAATATCGTGTAGTGTGTTTTGTAGTCGTGAATTGATGTTTGATATAGCCTTATCTGGCGTGTGTACAGCGGCATCATCTGCAAACATATCACATGTAACGCTTTCATTTTTTATCACAAGAGGAAGATCATTTATGAACAAGCAGAATAAATGGGGACCAAGAATAGAGCCCTGTGGTACGCCATGCTTCACTAACCATTGATTCGAGTATGAGCCATTTAGTAATACCTTTTGTTTTCTACCGCCGAGGTAGGATTTGAGAAACAACGCCGCGTTGTTGGTATACATGGATACCTTCTTGATCAGTATTTCGTGGTTTACCAGATTAAAGGCTTTACGAAAATCTAAAAACATGACTCCTGGAAGTTTTGAGTCGTTGATGGAAGATAACCAGGTGTCTATCATCCGTATCAGCGCAGTGTGACATGCGTGTTCTGATCTGAAACCCGACTGCAATGAATAGATTAATTTTCGGCTTTCCAGGTATATAGATAGGTGCTTGTGAATATGCCGTTCTACGGGCTTGGACAAAACAGGTAGAAGTGATATGGGCCTGAAATTATTAATTTCACTAAGATCTTTAGATTTAGGTAAAGATATTACTTTCGCGTCTTTAAATGCGTCTGGAAAACAATTAGAATTAATAAAGGGGTTGTAGATATAAGCGATACTCTCTTCAATGTATGGGAGGGATATCTTGAGTATTTTTGCACTAATCTCATCCAGTTCTGATGATTTTTTTTATTTTCCAAGGATGTAATCAATTTACCAACTTCATGGACCGCTATAGTGGGTATGATGAAAGGTTTTGTGCCGGCAGTTCTCTGCTTGCAGAAATGAACTAAGTTGTCCGGACATACATAGTCATGCGACTCAGTTCCCGGGCGGGATTAAAGATTCTGCTACGGAGACGAAGTGGCTGTTGAAGCTGTTTGCTGTGAGATGCGGCAGTAAAGGAGCTGTGCTTTTATTCGTGCCTCTAGTAACTAAATTTATCGCACGCCATATTGTGGCACAGTCTTTACTTTCGTGAATAACTTTATCGAAAAGTAATTTCTTTGCCTTCAGAACCATGGATTTTACTCGATTACGTTCTTTCTTGTAATCGGTGAAGCGCTTCTCTCTTCTCAGCTCGTCCCTGTGCTCCATGGCCTCAATAAGATCCGCAGTCAGCCAGGGTGAAAAGTGGCGTATTTAACTCTTTGTTGTCTCAAGGGCGCGTGTTTATCTAGCACTCTGAAAAGATGTGATACCACGTATCTAGTGCTTTATTTGGGTCGGTTTCATTGTACACTTCAGTAAACTCTGCAGAAGCTAGATCAGACAGAAAGGTATTTTCATTGAACTTTTTAAATGATCTGTATGTTATGCGCGTATGTCTTTGCTTTTTTAGTTTTGGAAGCTTGGACAGCCACGTGCAGCTCACCGGATAGTGGTCGCTTACGCTAAGCTACCAAAGTGAACGTTGCTAACTGCCGGAGGTTTATTTGTATAAATATGGTCTATAACAGTGGCTGATGATGGCGTAACTCTAGTGGGCGATGTTACCATTTGTTGAAGGCCGACTAAGGTAGTGGTACACTCCCATGATGGGTGAGGTTTAAGAGTGTCAATGTTAAAATCCCCTAGAAGGAGAAGTTCGCTTTGTTATGAATATCTGTTTTATCAATCAAGTGTACAAAGTTGTCATACCACTCAAAAGTGGCCGCAGGATTTCTGTACAACAAGGGTGTTCAAGTAAGTAAAGGAGGGGATTTAGATTGCCTAATCTCTACCCAAATACATTCCACATCGCTAGTTTCTAAGTCCCGGCGCCTGCGGGTTATGTGTTTAACTGAGTTGTGGATGTAGACCGCTACACCCGTCTCACCCTGGACTGACGGATCTCTCCTGAGAATGGAGTAATTTTGAATGGCGATGGCCTCATCACTGATGTGGGAGGCAAGGCGTGTCTCGTTTATACCAAAGAGATGAAAGTAACTAGGTGAGTTAACATAAACGCAAACGTCTGGCATTTTGTTTGCCAGGTGATATACATTTAAATGGCCGATACGAAATGTTTGGCCTTTTCTGCACATTATGAGTCTTGTATGGTCATTTTGGCGTTAAAAATAGGTAATGGAACTAAAGGGGATAGAGTACAGAAACTGAAAGTAGTATGCGAGTAATAAAATTGACAAATATAAGGCAAACAAACAGCAAAATTAATGGAAAAAACGGAAGTTAAACAGAAAAGAGAGAGCTCGTTATTTAAACAAAGAGTGTACGTTATCTAAAACGAATAAGAGTCCAGTCCAGTCTAATATTTGTGAGGCTGGAAAAATGTATCGAGCACTCGCCAATATTCCCTGATCAGACTTGCTCCGATACATTTTAACGGGAAGAAAGAAAAAAAAAAAAATTAGAAAAAAAAAAAGAAAAAAAAAGTAAGTTGACTGTAGTAAGGAGTTCGAGTCGATTATAAGATACGAGGTCCCGTAAACACACGTCTCACACGTGCGCTCCTATGACGGTATTTGACCAAACATGCAGAGATGAAATGATTAATATCATCTGTTTAAGTCACCAGAAGATCAACTTAATTTCTGCGGTACGAGTTCACTCAGTTTAAACCCCCTACGAGTAAGAACAGCACAGAAACAAGTTTATTGATGTGCTGTACACATGCCTCTTCTCGTGTGTAGGTGAGTGTAGAGTTAGCTGGGTACGCGGCCACTCTTGCCTCTTCTCGTGTGTAGGTGAGTGTAGAGTTAGCTGGGTACGCGGCCACTCTTGTCTCTTCTCGTGTGTAGGTGAGTGTAGAGTTAGCTGAGTACGCGGCCACTCTTGTCTCTTCTCGTGTGTAGGTGAGTATAGAGTTAGCTGGGTACGCGGCCACTCTTGTCTCTTCTCGTGTGTAGGTGAGTGTAGAGTTAGCTGGGTACGCGGCCACTCTTGTCTCTTCTCGTGTGTAGGTGAGTGTAGAGTTAGCTGGGTACGCGGCCACTCTTGTCTCTTCTCGTGTGTAGGTGAGTGTAGAGTTAGCTGGGTACGCGGCCACTCTTGTCTCTTCTCGTGTGTAGGTGAGTGTGGCGCCAAATTTTTCTGGCACCACCCTTGAACTATCACGCTCGAGCCGGCCATGTCTTGCCGTGGCGTGTCGGAGTTAACCCTCTGGCTGTCGCGAGCGTGTTTTTGTTGTCGCCATGATAGCAGCAGGATGTTGTTATTCCTGCGGGAATGATCGCGACTAAAAACGCTGCCGACAACCAAAGGGTTAACATTGTGACAATGGCCGACACGATCACCGCACAACATACAGCACGAGAAGCCGGGCGCCGCTGTGGTCTCCGCGCTGTGGCCACAGTCAGTCACTGACCACAGTCTGGTCACCGAGGCATTTACCAATGTTTGAGACGCTCATCTGGGTCGTCCTGGGCTTTTGGAAAACGGTGGTGCGCGCGCGCGTATGTGCGTGCGTGTGCGTGTGCGTGCGTGTGTGTGTGTGTGTGCGTGTGTGTGTGCGTGTGTGTGTGTGTGTATGTGCGTGTGTGTGTGTGTGTATGTGTATGTGCGTGTGTGTGCGTGTGTGTGTGTGTGTGCGTGTGTGTGTGTGTGTGTGTGTCTGTGTGTGTGTGTGTGTGTGTGTGTGTGTGTGTGTGTGTGTGTGTGTGTGTGTGTGTGTGTGTGTGTGTGTGTGTGTGTGTGAAGTAATAGTGCGCCCACAGTACAAATGACCATGGCGCTGGTTCGTGCCCGGTCTCACTGAAAGCGACATCCGTAGCGAGGTTGCTGTCAGCTGGAACTTCGCGCAGACAGATACGGTGTGCCTGGCAACACACTGCTGACAGTAATTCAAGATTCAAGAAATAAATTGTCCATTAAAGGATATTTGTCTTTGATAATGAACACGTCACGTTATGTATAACACTCCGAGCACATTTTCAGGGGGTGGAGAAATAATGTGCGATTTAACCAACAACAATTGTTCAACCCCCAGCAACCCAAATGTGCAAAGGGCCATCGGGCCGAGGTTGGCCCAATGGCCCATTGCGCATTGGGAACCATGACCTAGGACGGGTGCACAGTAACGTATGCCCCTGTTTCATTGCCGGTTCTCTGCCTGTTGTTCTCTGCCTGTTGTTCTCTGCCTGTTGTTCTCTGCCTGTTGTTCTCTGCCTGTTGTTCTCTTATTATGTTTTTTTATATCTATGTATATTTATGGATATTTGTAGTTATTCTTGTAGTTGTTAGCAACGGCAGGTTTGTAAAATGGCTGTGTCGATGACGATGTCAATACGTAAACCGTTGTAAAATAAAGTTTCATTGATTGATTGATTCTCTGCCTGTTGTAAGAAACAGTCACGTGGGGCATTGTAGCATGTTACAGGAATATGCACACAGCACTTGCTCTTACCTCCAAAACAATATAATACTCTCGGATGAAAAACACCTCGTAACCCACTCGACCCCAATTGTCTAAGCACTATATAATGACACACACACGCACGCACACACACACGCAAGTACGCACGCACACACACGCACGTACGCACGCACGCACACACACACACACACGAACGCACGCAAACATACACGCACACACACACGCACACACACACACGCACGCACACACACACACACACACACACACACACACACACACACACACACACACGCACACACACGCACACACACACGCACACTAACAAACACCCTCAAACCAAATGGGTGAGTCTACGGCTGGTAGAAATTGTACACATACTAAGGGGAATTACTCAGCGCTGGACTGACATTTAGATCCGCTTCGGATTTCTACAGTAAGGAGAAAAGGATTTGGGCAGAGATCTTTATCTTACCAGGGTCCATCTGTCAGGAATGATCTTCCTAAACCCTTGAGACAAACACAGTCTTAAAACCCATCTTTTCCCATCTTCATGTATTATTATTATGATTATTATTATGATTATTATTATGATATTATGATGATTATTATTATTATGATTATTAATATGATTATGATTATTATTATGATTATTATTATTTATTTGCATGTCCAGCGCTGAGTAATTGCCGGCCTTGGTATGTACACTAGCCAACAGGTTTGTGGACATGAGACAGACGTCTGTTTGTTAGTGCTTACCACCGTGCATTAGGAGCCACAGTCGCCACCCGCCTGATGTCTAGAGAAAGGTGGGGGAGTGTGTGTGTGTGTGTGTTATTGCCTCATGTGTTAGTGCTTACCACCGTGCATTAGGAGCCACAGTCGCCACCCGCCTGATGTCTAGAGAAAGGTGGGGGAGTGTGTGTGTGTGTGTGTGTGTTATTGCCTCGTGTGTTTCCCGTCACTGCCAGCGCTTAGAACTCGCACGTCAGATACTCTGTCAGACGTCTGCATATTAATGAGTCCACCCAGATGCACAGATCCTCATGAGCGCAGTCGCAGGGGCTCATGAGGATTTATACCTCTTGCATTTGAGTTTTGGTGCTCGGACAGTGATGGGGTTACAGTGTAAAAGTGAGTCAAGTTACGCAAGTTTCGTCACGATATGACGCAAGTCCTGTGACGCAAATTTAATCAGGAGGTGACGCACACGCCTGGAGCGCCCTTGATGTCGTCAATAGCGATGTCGCTCTCGATGGAGTCGCCGCGAGTGGCGCGGATGATGATCTGAGCGGAGGCGTTGTTGTGGCGGGGCAGGACGGTGACCTGGTGATGCAGCCAGTCGTGACCCTGCTGGTTAAACACGCTCCATAATAACTCCGTCTGGCGCGTGTCTACGTTCTGCACAGTCCGGACAAAACAGCGAACTTACCCACGGCCAAGCTGTCACGGTACACACAAACAATCAGCGTGGAAACAAGCTGTCACAGTGCACACAAACAATCAGCGTGGAAGCGAGCTGTCACAGTGCACACAAATAATCAGCGTGGAAACGAGCTGTCACAATGCACACAAACAATCAGCGTGCTAACAAGCTGTCACAGTGCACACAAACAATCAGCGTGCTAACAAGCTGTCACACTGCACACAAACAATCAGCGTGCTAACAAGCTGTCACAGTGCACACAAACAATCAGCGTGCTAACAAGCTGTCACAGTGCACACAAACAATCAGCGCAGCCTCGCAGCGCCAAGCACAAAGACGAGAACGCGCTGCTTGTCTTCAACCTGAAACATCACCAGCGAAACATCGCCAGCACATGGCCGCAGTGGGCCTGCACTCAGATTGCGCTGGCTTAAAGCGGCCGACGTCGACTGGAAGATGTTTTGTTTGTTGGGTTGCCATCTCGCTTGCTGACCCACCTTGTTTGCTGACCCACCTTGCTGACCCACCTTGTTGGCTGACCCACCTTGCTTGCTGACCCACCTTGCTGACCCACCTTGCTTGCTGACCCACCTTGCTTGCTGACCCACCTTGTTTGCTGACCCACCTTGCTTGCTGACCCACCTTGTTTGCTGACCCACCTTGCTTGCTGACCCACCTTGCTTGCTGACCCACCTTGTTTGCTGACCCACCTTGTTTGCTGACCCACCTTGCTGACCCACCTTGCTGACCCACCTTGCTTGCTGACCCACCTTGTTTGCTGACCCACCTTGTTGGCTGACCCACCTTGTTTGCTGACCCACCTTGCTGACCCACCTTGCTGACCCACCTTGCTTGCTGACCCACCTTGCTTGCTGACCCACCTTGTTTGCTGACCCACCTTGCTGACCCACCTTGTTGGCTGACCCACCTTGCTTGCTGACCCACCTTGCTGACCCACCTTGCTTGCTGACCCACCTTGCTTGCTGACCCACCTTGTTTGCTGACCCACCTTGCTTGCTGACCCACCTTGTTTGCTGACCCACCTTGTTTGCTGACCCACCTTGCTGACCCACCTTGTTGGCTGACCCACCTTGCTTGCTGACCCACCTTGCTTGCTGACCCACCTTGCTGACCCACCTTGCTTGCTGACCCACCTTGCTGACCCACCTTGCTTGCTGACCCACTTTGCTGACCCACCTTGTTTGCTGACCCACCTTGCTGACCCACCTTGTTGGCTGACCCACCTTGCTTGCTGACCCACCTTGCTGACCCACCTTGTTGGCTGACCCACCTTGCTTGCTGACCCACCTTGTTTGCTGACCCACCTTGCTTGCTGACACACCTTGCTGACCCACCTTGTTTGCTGACCCACCTTGCTTGCTGACACACCTTGCTGACCCACCTTGCTTGCTGACACACCTTGCTGACCCACCTTGTTTGCTGACCCTCCTTGTTTGCTGACCCACCTTGCTTGCTGACCCACCTTGCTGACCCACCTTGTTGGCTGACCCACCTTGCTTGCTGACCCACCTTGTTTGCTGACCCACCTTGCTTGCTGACACACCTTGCTGACCCACCTTGTTTGCTGACCCTCCTTGTTTGCTGACCCACCTTGCTTGATGACCCACCTTGCTGACCCACCTTGTTGGCTGACCCACCTTGCTTGCTGACCCACCTTGTTTGCTGACTCACCTTGCTTGCTGACACACCTTGCTGACCCACCTTGTTTGCTGACCCACCTTGCTTGCTGACACACCTTGCTGACCCACCTTGCTTGCTGACCCACCTTGCTGACCCACCTTGTTGGCTGACCCACCTTGCTTGCTGACCCACCCTGTTTGCTGACCCACCTTGCTTGCTGACACGCCTTGCTGACCCACCTTGCTTGCTGACCCACCTTGCTGACCCACCTTGTTTGCTGACCCATCTTGCTTGCTGACCCACCTTGTTTGCTGACCCACCTTGCTGACCCAACTTGTTCGCTGACCCACCTTGCTTGCTGACCCACCTTGCTGACCCACCTTGTTTGCTGACCCACCTTGCTGACCCACCTTGTTTGCTGACCCACCTTGCTTGCTGACCCATCTTGCTGACCCAACTTGTTTGCTGACCCACCTTATTTGCTGACCCACCTTGGTGACCCAACTTGTTTGCTGACCCACCTTGTTTGCTGACCCACCTTGTTTGCTGATCCACCTTGCTGACCCACCTTGTTTGCTGACACACCTTGCTGACCCACTTTGTTTGCTGACCCTCCTTGTTTGCTGACCCACTTTGCTTGCTGACCCACCTAGCTGACCCACCTTGTTTGCTGACCCACCTTGCTTGCTGACCCACATTGCTGACCCACCTTGTTTGCTGACCCACCTTGCTGATCCACTTTGTTTGCTGACCCACCTTGTTTGCTGACCCACTTTGTTTGACCCGTTGTTTGTTTGTCCACATTGTACACAAGGATGTCAACCCGAACCTATTCTATATGATATAGTCAAGTGTTTTGTCCCTCCAAAGCGTGTTTCTTTTTTGTTGTTGTTTCCTTGCACTTTCAGCAGACAACAGACACTTCTCACATTCTCTAGCTCTTGTCAACGATACAAGAAACAGCACAATGAGAGAACCACCATTAAGTCAATAAAGTAACAAACAGTTCGTGTACAGAGAAAAAAAAAAAAAGACAAACCAACCAACACATTGCCGGAGTACATGTTTAGGTGCCTTGGCGTTAATTCTTTCTGCTAAAAATAAATATTAGGTTCATTGTTTGGTTTACACACCTTTCAGATTGCATAGAGAGACTGACATTGAATTAATGTCAAATCTCACTCAGCATTGCCGGTTGACAACCAATGTCAAATCTCACTCAACATTGCCTGTTGACAACTAATATCAAATCTCACTCAACATTGCCTGTTGACAACTAATGTGAAATCTCACTCAACATTGCCTGTTGACAACTAATGTCAGATCTCACTCAACATTGCCTGTTGACAACTAATGTCAAATCTCACTCAACATTGCCTGTTGACAACTAATGTCAACGCAGATTCCGCATCGGGTAATGTAAACAGCTTCCCCGTGTCTGACAGCGAGAAAGAGAGGGAGGATGGCTGTCCACATCAAACAGCGAGAAAGAGAGGGAGGATGGCTGTCCACATCAGACAGCGAGAAAGAGAGGGACCCACCTTGCTGTTCACATCAGACAGCGAGAAAGAGAGGGAGGATGGCTGACCACACAGACATTAGTTGTGACGTAACACAGTGAGAAAGTGTTATGGCTTTAGATCAGTGGAGACGAGAGAAGACCAAGGTATACCTGCAAATGTCGGCTTGGTCTAAATAAAACGTTCTAGCCTAGAGTAGTAGGACAGTACTAGAGTACTAGGACAGTAGGCTAGAACTTGTTGTTTAGGCCAAGCCGACATTTGAAGTCGGCCTTGATAAGCTGGCACCCTGACCTTGACAGAGAGAGCGAGTCTGCCGACGTTGTCGCCCTGCATGTGGTACCAGAAGCTGACGCAGAGGGCGCTGTGTAGAGGTAAGACCGGTGAAACGAGGTCTGTGGTGTCCTGAGGGCGTCCGTCATTGGCCTCCATGTATATGTACTGCCCCACGCTGCCTGCACCCACACACACACCCACACCCACACCCACACCCCCCCCCCCACACACACACCCACACCCACAGTCATGCTGGTGATGATCGTGCTGGCTGTCGGGATGACAGGCAAAAGCCTCTCGGGCCGCGTCGATCGCAGTGGGCCAGAGTACGTACGTGCGCGGGCCCACTGCGACTGACGTCGGCCCAGGTGTCTTTTGCTTACTGGTGATGATGTGGATGTTGTAGCTATAAATACTCGGTACTGGTGATGATGTGGATGTTGTAGCTATAAATACTCGGTACTGGTGATGATGTGGGTGTTGTAGCTATAAATACTTGGTACTGGTGATGATGTGGATGTTGTAGCTATAAATATTCGGTACTGGTGATGATGTGGATGTTGTAACTATAAATACTCGGTACTGGTGATGATGTGGATGTTGTAGCTATAAATACTTGGTACTGGTGATGTGGATGTTGTAGCTATAAATACTCGGTACTGGTGATGATGTGGATGTTGTAGCTATAAATATTCGGTACTGGTGATGATGTGGATGTTGTAGCTATACATACTTGGTACTGGTGATGATGTGGATGTTGTAGCTATAACTGCAGTACACAGCTTACCCTGTCCCACAGTGTGGTCGGTACTGGGCCCCGTGTTGGCCGTGGGGGTGGGTCCCCTGTGTAGAGTCCAGCTTAGGGTATCCGTCACGCCCTGATTCCACTCACACAACCCTTCACGGCCCGACTGCTCGAAGTCACAGTCAATCACTGCACACACACAATAAGGCGTTGACAAGTCGGCAAGCAAGCAGCCAACTGACAAGTGGACGTTGAAGCCAGGGTGGTGGTGGTTTACCAGCCTTGACAAGTCGGCAAGCAAGCAGCCAACTGACAAGTGGACGTTGAAGCCAGGGTGGTGATGGTTTACCAGCCGACACTTCCGGGGGATACAGTACGAAGCGGGCAGCAAAAGCTCTACTAAGGGAGACATCTGTTTTTCCTGCCTACTTTGTACCGTACCTTTGAGATTGTAAGTACCGGCAGTCTTGAACACGCCAGTTCCGGCTCCGAGGCTCCAAGCGAGGCATTGTGTCAACCCTCACCACTGTAGGCCAACCCATCCAAGCGAGGCATTGCGTGTGGAAAGCAGGTCTGGGCTGGTCAACCCTCACCACTGTAGGGTAACCCCGAGCCCACAGTTTCCAACTTTTGGAAGTGTCGCTGAACGCCGACTGTGACCAGTAGCAGGAGGTGGATCGACCGTGATAATTCAAGGAACGTGCCGGATTAGCTTGGCGCCACTGGGCGCCAAGTTAATCTGGCACTACCCTTGAATTATCATGGTCGACTTATCTCAGGCTGTACTGCGTTACATATTCCAAATTTAGGAAGTGTTGCCTAACGACTATGTACCGTTTGCGGGAGATGGATCAATTGTGTTAACTAAACGGTAGTGTCAGACTAGCGTGGCGCCTGATGGCGTCATCGTAGTGTGTTACAGCGGGTAACGTACTGGCAGCGATGCAGACGCCGAGGTCTGTGGTGACGTCATCGAGAGCGATGTTACCGTGCGCGCCGTTGCCCATGATGGCACGAAAGCCGATCATGATGAGACCGGCTTGTGTGTCGGGTCGTAAGGACACCTCCCCCTGCCGCCAGTCCGGCCGCTGGTCTCCGCTCACACTGTATAGCGTCTCCTTCCGGTTGCCGTGGGCCTGGTACAGTGCCAGTGATAGTCACACAGTAATAGTGGTACTGTGCCAGTAATAGTCACACAGTAATAGTGGTACTGTGCCAGTAATAGTCACACAGTAATAGTGGTACAGTGCCAGTAATAGTCACACAGTAATAGTGGTACAGTGCCAGTAATAGTCACACAGTAATAGTGGTACTGTGCCAGTAATAGTCACACAGTAATAGTGGTACAGTGCCAGTAATAGTCACACAGTAATAGTGGTACAGTGCCAGTAATAGTCACACAGTAATAGTGGTACAGTGCCAGTAATAGTCACACAGTAATAGTGGTACAGTGCCTATAATAGTCACACAGTAATAATGATACAGTGCCAGTAATAGTCACACAGTAATAGTGGTACAGTGCCAGTAATAGTCACACAGTAATAGTGGTACTGTGCCAGTAATAGTCACACAGTAATAGTGGTACAGTGCCAGTAATAGTCACACAGTAATAGTGGTACAGTGCCAGTAATAGTCACACAGTAATAGTGGTACAGTGCCAGTAATAGTCACACAGTAATAGTGGTACAGTGCCAGTAATAGTAACACAGTAATAGTGGTACAGTGCCAGTAATAGTCACACAGTAATAGTGGTACAGTGCCAGTAATAGTCACACAGTAATAGTGGTACAGTGCCAGTAATAGTAACACAGTAATAGTGGTACAGTGCCAGTAATAGTCACACAGTAATAGTGGTACAGTGCCAGTAATAGTAACACAGTAATAGTGGTACAGTGCCAGTAATAGTCACACAGTAATAGTGGTACTGTGCCAGTAATAGTCACACAGTAATAGTGATACAGTGCCAGTAATAGTAACACAGTAATAGTGGTACAGTGCCAGTAATAGTCACACAGTAATAGTGGTACAGTGCCAGTAATAGTCACACAGTAATAGTGATACAGTGCCAGTAATAGTAACACAGTAATAGTGGTACAGTGCCAGTAATAGTCACACAGTAATAGTGGTACAGTGCCAGTAATAGTCACACAGTAATAGTGGTACAGTGCCGGTAATAGTCACACAGTAATAGTGGTACAGTGCCAGTAATAGTCACACAGTAATAGTGGTACAGTGCCAGTAATAGTCACACAGTAATAGTGATACAGTGCCAGTAATAGTAACACAGTAATAGTGGTACAGTGCCAGTAATAGTCACACAGTAATAGTGATACTGTGCCAGTAATAGTCACACAGTAATAGTGATACAGAGCCAGTAATAGTAACACAGTAATAGTGGTACAGTGCCGGTAATAGTCACACAGTAATAGTGGTACAGTGCCAGTAATAGTCACACAGTAATAGTGGTACAGTGCCAGTAATAGTCACACAGTAATAGTTAGTTAGTTATTTGGGTTTAACGCCGAGCAGGCGACTAAGGCCATCTCACGGCGGCACACAGTAATAGTGATACAGTGCCGGTAATAGTCACACAGTAATAGTGGTACAGTGCCAGTAATAGTCACACAGTAATAGTGATACAGTGCCAGAAATAGTTACACGCCCATCATACTTTATACAGGACAGACGTATACCAAAGTATTATATTATATTGAGCAACATTTTGCTTGATATAGTGCCGGTAACAGGCAGATTTGATTGACGAGATCCGAATCAAAATGTCCGAGTCGTCAGACGAGAACATTTTGATTCGGGTCAAGTAATCACATCATGTTGCTCAATATAATTTATGTACACTGTCCAAAAGAAAACTGTGCCTCGCGTCATCCATTTTGCGGCTGATTGCGGTGTTCAAACAAAACACATAATTGGCAGACGACTGCATATCACTAGTAAACCGCAGCGCGTAGATTCCGTCGGACTAAGAAGACATCAGTCAGTGCTTTGTATAACCGTGCGTGTTACTGACACTGAGTAAATGTTACTTGTAACTTGATCACTCGCATAATTTCGTTTCTCAGGTTATCGATATCGTCAGCTGATATCGATATCCCGGCATACTTGTCCTCCAGTCTTTTTGTCTATACACCAGGCAGAGTATTGCGCTCCAGCATACTTGTCCTCCAGTCTTCTTGTCTATACACCAGGCAGAGTATTGCGCTCCAGCATACTTGTCCTCCAGTCTTCTTGTCTATACACCAGGCAGAGTATTGCGCTACAGCATACTTGTCCTCCAGTCTTCTTGTCTATACACCAGGCAGAGTATTGCGCTCCAGCACTGACGACAGAATATTGACTATCCCCAGAGTGTCCTTAAAAACCTTTGGACAGCGATCCTTTTCTTTCCAAGCTCCCAAAGTGTGGAATGGTCTTCCCCATGATATTCGCCATGCACCATCCTTGGCCATTTTCAGGGCTAGATTGAAAACATTTTTTTTTCCAATCTGGCCTTTGAAAGGGATTGATCAAATCTACGTTTTCCCATCAACTTGTATATATCTGATCAGGCTCTTGAAATGTTATGTTTATTATTTTAGTATTGTGTCAGTGTGCATGAATGATTGTGTTTTTGTACGTTGTCAATACTTTAGTTAGTTAATTTCAATTAGTTAGATTATCTAGATGTAAAGCGCTCTGAGCCTTTCTTTGTAGGGATATTGCGCTATAGAAGAATTATATTATTATTATTATTATTATTATTATTATTATTATTATTATTATTATTATTATTATTATTATTATTATTATTATTATTATTATTATATCTCGTCCATTTAGTCACTTGTGAAGCGACTCGCACGTTTGCTGGCGTCTGTTCGTTCGTGTGTGTATTGGACTTAACTTTCGAGCGTTTGTACACACTAAGAAGTATTTCATTACTACTACACAAAAGGAGCTTGTTAATGTTGCAGTAGGAGTATATTTCGCGTTTGTACACACTAAGAAGTATTTCATTACTACTACACAAAAGGAGCTTGTTAATGTTGCAGTAGGAGTATATTTCGCGTTTGTACACACTAAGAAGTATTTCATTACTACTACACAAAAGGAGCTTGTTAATGTTGCAGTAGGAGTATATTTCGCGTTTGCATTTTAAAAAATTAAAGTATTGTCAAAATTTAATCTGCTTGGCGCGCAAGGGATTTTGGGAAGGAAAGTATATCAAGCAAATTTATGAATACTATGACTAATTTGCTTGTTACACATCAATACATGTGTCAAAGAAGAATACATACGAGTATAACAAGCCACCAATCAGTCAAGGCTCTCAAAGACTTCGCTACAGAGAATAGGTTCTAAAGTCTTTGGGGCCCTTCTCTTACCTCAGACAGTGCAGCGTCTGTTTTCGGTTGCCTTGAATCTGCCGCGTCACAATAAGATTACGGTACAGCATAGTGTAGTACACAGTCATAGCCACAACACACGTAGGCTATAACTATACTAGTATATATTATAGCCGGTAGGCCTGGTCCCACATCAGGCATCGTCTGCTTTCTCCGGCTGTGAGCTGCCGCGTCAGATTATATCAAACTGAGAGGGACACATTTTACGAATTTGATAAAAAAAAATAATCCTATAGGCTGCTAGCTACTTACCCCATTCACAAAAGCTTTAGACGCGAAGTGTTAACTGCACGCACAAGAGCGTTGATGTTGAAGAATGAACTAGCGGTGGAGATAGGCGCCGTGCCTGTAGCCTGCCCAGTAGACCTGCAGTGTGCCCGTGTTACTGTAGACCTGCAGTGTGCCCGTGTTACTGTAGACCTGCCCGTGTTACCGTAGACCTGCCCGTATTACTGTAGACCTGCAGTGTGCCCGTGTTACTGCTCATTACTCACCATGTAGACCTGCAGTGTGCCCGTGTTACTGCTCAGTACTCACCATGTAGACCTGCAGTGTGCCCGTGTTACTGCTCATTACTCACCATGTAGACCTGCAGTGTGCCCGTGTTACTGCTCAGTACTCACCATGTAGACCTGCAGTGTGCCCGTGTTACTGCTCAGTACTCACCATGTAGACCTGCAGTGTGCCCGTGTTACTGCTCAGTACTCACCATGTAGACCTGCAGTGTGCCCGTGTTACTGCTCATTACTCACCATGTAGACCTGCAGTGTGCCCGAGTTACTGCTCAGTACTCACCATGTAGACCTGCAGTGTGCCCGTGTTACTGCTCATTACTCACCATGTAGACCTGCAGTGTGCCCGTGTTACTGCTCAGTACTCACCATGTAGACCTGCAGTGTGCCCGTGTTACTGCTCAGTACTCACCATGTAGACCTGCAGTGTGCCCGTGTTACTGCTCATTACTCACCATGTAGACCTGCAGTGTGCCCGTGTTACTGCTCAGTACTCACCATGTAGACCTGCAGTGTGCCCGTGTTACTGCTCAGTACTCACCATGTAGACCTGCAGTGTGCCCGTGTTACTGCTCATTACTCACCATGTAGACCTGCAGTGTGCCCGTGTTACTGCTCAGTACTCACCATGTAGACCTGCAGTGTGCCCGTGTTACTGCTGTACATGGAGTACCAGAAGCGAAGACACAGGGCCGAGTCCAGCGTGAAGGGAGGCGACTCTAGGTCCGCCGTCTGGTTGGTCCTGCCCACACTGGCCTCCACGGAAACGTACTTGCCTGATGACGACAGTTCAGGCACAGAGACACACAGTGTAGAGTTAGTTCAGGCACAGAGACACACAGTGTAGCGTTAGTTCAGACATACAGACACACAGTGTAGCGTTAGTTCAGGCACAGAGACACACAGTGTAGAGTTAGTTCAGGCGGCACAGAGACACACAGTGTAGCGTTAGTTCAGACATACAGACACACAGTGTAGCGTTAGTTCAGGCACAGACACACAGTGTAGCGTTAGTTCAGACACAGAGACACACAGTGTAGCGTTAGTTCAGACATATAGACACACAGTGTAGCGTTAGTTCAGACATACAGACACACAGTGTAGAGTTAGTTCAGGCACACAGGGTAGCGTTAGTTCAGACATACAGACACACAGTGTAGCGTTAGTTCAGGCACAGAGACACACAGTGTAGAGTTAGTTCAGGCACAGAGACACACAGTGTAGAGTTAGTTCAGATATACAGACACACAGTGTTAGCGTTAGTTCAGGCACAGAGACACACAGTGTAGCGTTAGTTCACGTGCACAGACACACAGTGTGGCGTTAGTTCAGGTACTCAGACACACAGTGTAGCGTTAGTTCAGGTACTCAGACACACAGTGTAGAGTTAGTTCACGTGCACAGACTCTTGCTGAGACCAATGTGTATCCAATTTGCCTGCGGGACGGCCGCGTTGGGTTTTGGTCGTTGAATGAACTTCAGAAACTAAACTGTATGTACAGTGGCATGAAGGGATTAAAATGGGAATCAGTTGACACAAACCAACAAAGCACCACGCGCAGTCTTACCAACATTCTAACAAAGCACCACGCGCAGTCTTACCAACATCCTAACAAAGCACCACGCGCAGTCTTACCAACATCCTAACAAAGCACCACGCGCAGTCTTACCAACATTCTAACAAAGCACCACGCGCAGTCTTACCAACATTCTAACAAAGCACCACGCGCAGTCTTACCAACATCCTAACAGTCGCATCGACCGACAGGAAGGCGACAAAGTCCTGGCCGTTCGAGTAGGCACGCTTTGGCCTATTCAGTCACTGAAAAGTGACTGAATGCAAATGGTACCCTGATCCAGCGACAGTTAAGGCTTCCCTACACGGAGAAACGAAATACACAAGAAACGAAACATTTTCATTGCATCGAAATGCCTCCTCCGCGCACGCAAAAACGCGGTGAAAATTCATTTCGATTGGCACAGGGGAGGTAACTCTTCACTGACACATGCTCTGGTTTGTATCGGTGGGTATCGGGTCATATTTCTGACTACTGACGCTTAAACATTAAACATATAAGACATGTGTGCCTTCGCTTACACAATACAAGTGAATTCCCGATCATATCGAATAAATTTAAGAGCTTTTGAATGCGTAAACGGGGATGGTTCAAGTGAATCGAGGCTGCCGCCAGTCTCGAAGTGATAGCCGCCATCTTGTAGGCTTTGCAGCTGAAAGCCGACGAAAGTGGGGTCCAGAAAACTGACCTAAATTCATATTTTGGTGGTACTCTAGTGATGATTATTTATAGATTCCATTTCGAAAATGATCCTACCGCTTAAATCTTACAGAATCGTGCGTCACATCACGCGCTTTTAGCCATAATCGACCTACGAACCGCGAGTGTATAGCTTGTATAGCGAAAGATAACACGTGACGGAGCGAACGACGCTGATTGGGCAGCGGGTAGATATGAGTAAAATGTTTCGGGAATAAAGACCGGTTGTATTGCTCGAAATGTGCCGTTTCGCATTGCGTGAAACGGTGAAATGTAGGAGAAATGTCTCAGTGAAATGCGCTCCTTTCGACGAAATGTTCCATTTCGTGTCTCCGTGCGAGGAAGCTATTACCTCTGTACAAATGATACACTGTCAGTATCGTCAACTGTTACCTATGCACAAATGGTAGCCTCAATCACCGACAGTTACCTCTGTACAAGTGGTACAATGTATCGCCAACAGTTACCTCTGTACAAATGGTACCCTGTATCGCCAACTGTTACCTCTGTACGGCACTGAATGGTACCCTAAATCACCGACAGTTACCTCTGTACAGAAAGTGTATAAATGGTACTCTGTATCACCGGCAGTTACACCCGTGTATAAAAGGTAACCTGTATCGCCAACAGTTACCCGTGTATAAATGGTACCCTATGTCACCAAGAGCTACCCGTGGTACCATGGATCCCAGACAGCTAACTAGGACAGCTAGGTGCACGTACAAAAGACAAGAGCAGCACCGTTACCAAGAGTGATCCAACCTCTGTGTGTGGTGTGGTCGTTCTGTGTGGTGTGTCGTTCTGTGGGCCTGTGAGACCTGTGTGTGTGGTGTGGTCGTTCTGTGAGCCTGTGAGACCCGCGAGTGTGGTGTGGTCGTTCTGTGTGGTGTGGTCGTTCTGTGGGCCTGTGAGACCTGTGTGTGTGGTGTGGTCGTTCTGTGTGGTGTGGTCGTTCTGTGAGCCTGTGAGACTCGTGTGAGGGGTGTGGTCGTTCTGTGGGGTGTGGTCGTTCTGTGGGCCTGTGAGACCTGTGTGTGTGGTGTGGTCGTTCTGTGGGCCTGTGAGACTCGTGTGTGTGGTGCCCGCGTTCAACGTCCAGTCCAAGTTGTCCGTGTGACTCTGTGTCCACAGCCACAAGCCCTCGTCAAAATCACTCCCCAGAACTGTCAACACACACACACACACACACACACACACACACACACACACACACACACACACACACACACACACACACACACACACACACACACACACACACACACACACACACACACACACACACACACACACACACGCCGCTCTGAGGGAAGTGACGGTGCAGATCTATAGACTATACTCAGTATGTTGGCGACTGTGTCTTACGGGACTTAAGGGTGTATATTGATATACTGATTAACAAACAAATTAATATTCATGAATTTGCTTAATATACTTTCCTTCCCAAATCCTTTGCAGACCCTAAACATGCAATCTTGATACTTGCATTTGTCAAAACGAAAACGCGAAATATGCTCATACTACAACATTAGCGAGCTCCTTGTATGAAGTAGTGATGAAATACTTCTTAGTGAAAGTACGCTCGAAATGTCTTTCCCATGCTCACGCATGAACAGACAGCAGACGCCAGCAAACGAATCGAATCGCTCAACGAGTGAAATTGACAAGATGCCCGCTAGCGATTGAGTAAGCGACAACCCGAAAAAAAGGCAAATAACCAAACCTTTCAGTCCCCCCAACGCCCAGTTCGGGCAAGGGACTGATGATGATGATGATGATGAACCAAACCTGCTGGTATTTTCCGTCATTATCTGTGATCTAATTACCAGTGGAAAGGCAAATGAACAAACCTGCTGGTATTTTCCGTCATTATCTGTCATCTAATTACCAGTGGAAAGGCAAATAAACCAACCTTCTGGTATTTTCCGTCATTATCTGTGATCTAATTACCAGTGGAAAGGCCAATAAACCAACCTGCTGGTATTTTCCGTCATTATCTGTCATCTAATTACCAGTGGAAAGGCAAATAAACCAACCTTCTGGTATTTTCCGTCATTATCTGTGATCTAATTACCAGTGGAAAGGCCAATAAACCAACCTGCTGGTATTTTCCGTCATTATCTGTGATCTAATTACCAGTGGAAAGGCCAATAAACCAACCTGCTGGTATTTTCCGTCATTATCTGTCATCTAATTACCAGTGGAAGGCCAATAAACCCAACCTGCTGGTATTTTCCGTCATTATCTGTCATCTAATTACCAGTGGAAAGGCCAATAAACCCAACCTGCTGGTATTTTCCGTCATTATCTGTGATCTAATTACCAGTGGAAAGGCCAATAAACCAACCTGCTGGTATTTTCCGTCATTATCTGTCATCTAATTACCAGTGGAAAGGCCAATAAACCAACCTGCTGGTATTGTCCGTCATTATCTGTCATCTAATTACCAGTGGAAAGCACTATTATTTGTCATCTAATTACCAGTGGAAAGCACTATTATCTGTCATCTAATTACCAGTGGAAAGCACTATTATTTTTTTCATAGTCATACGAAATCTGCGCGCTTAGTCGATAGTCCCAAACGCAGTCGTCTGCCACCAGGGGCGGATCCTGAGGGTGTCTCGGCGGGGGAGGGGGGGGAGGCAGGGGTAGGGGGGGCGGGTGAAGGGGGAAGGAGGGGGCCGACAGCCCTCCCTCCCTCCCTCCCCCACCCCGGTTTTCCAAACTGTGTCATACAAAAGAAATTTGGACCAAAGCAGTGACTATCAGGCGAGCATAAATTCATAACAAAGAAAGAAACGCGCTTAAAAAGAATAATTACAAATAAGTTGTGTTGAAATTATTCTCTTTTGGTGCTTTCCTTTTTGGGATTTTCCTTAAAATTGTACTACTATAGTGTTGTAACCGTTCTCTCTCGTTTTTTTGTTTTTTTTTTTGGGGGGAGGGGGTGGGGGGTGGGTGGGTGGGGGGGGGGGAGCGGGTGGGGTGGGGAGGGAGGGTTCAGACATACTTAGAGTTTTTAGAGGTTACGATTTTTATTTGTAAAAAAGTTTATTCTTCCATCTCGGGACACAGCACCGCTTTTGGCACTTTTATAAAAGGAAGGGCTGATCATATCTACATGCACTTATCCTCCTCCCGCCTCCACCCCATCTCCCTAACAAAACAAGATTAGTCGGGCACTTCTGATTCTTATATGGTGTTATTTTGTTTGTTTTGAAAAGAATGTTCTATCTGGAGTTTCTGCAGGAGCAATCACCTTGTGTTTGACAACAACCCTACTCTACCAATTACTCCTCCGTCTGAGGAACAACACAGCCATTTGTGAAAGTAGTGATACTGCTCTATCCAAACCTCCACCATATGAAGAACACAGGATCAGATCACAGAAATAGTCATGATCACCCGTGATGTATACCTCTTACGCTGGCTGACGATTACTTAAGTGTTAGTTAGTGATCAAAATCAAGACATTTCACACCTCTCCTCTGGTGACACGCATTTTGTGAGTGCGGGGCACATGGCACTCTATGTCTGGGTGAAGTACTGTGACAGGTGCAGGTCAGAGGTGCCAAGTGAGGATATTTGACTATAGGCCCATGGACACACTAGGCTCAACCACCGATCCCGTGAGATACTTGTGAAATACACCGCACAAGAAAAGAAGAACCATCTAATAGTAAAACACAACTTCCACAAATAACCATCCCAAAAAATGTTTTTGGGGTCAGGGCTAAGGGGGGGGGGGACCCGGACCCTAGGCCCCCTCCCCCCGTCCCCCCTGGATCCGCCACTGGCCATTTTGTCTTAACACCGCAATCAGCCGCAAACTGAAGGACGCGAGGTAAAGTTTGTTTTGGACTGGGAACATAAATTATATTGAGCCAAATTTTGCTTGATAAATTGCCGATAACCGACAGATGTGATTACTTGACCCGAATCAAATTGTCAACGTCTTACGACTCGGCCATTTTGATTCGGATCTCGTAATCACATCCGCCTGTTATCGGCACTATATCAAGCAAAATGTTGCTCAAAATAATATAATTTGTTTTCATCCCTACGTCACACGACCAATCTCTTTAGCGCAAACTGTACCACATGACTGAGCTACAAAAACGCTTGTTGCGACTAATGGTGGACTTTTTGTAGCCATCTTTCTGACCCGTCTTGGATGCCAGTTTTGTTCTATAAAAGATCACCAACACGTTCTAAAGTACAGAGTCACTTAGTGTTGTTCGAAACAGCAGGCACACTATTGAATTTGTTTGTAGATCACATCTGCAGCAATAGTGTGTAACAGACCACCGCGGGCTAAAGAAAGAATCTTTGCGGAATCGAAAGCATATGAGCATCCTATGTACTATTTTATTGAAGAATTTTACCTTTTTCTTTTGGCAAACAGTCACGCACCTCTTCCATTGACAATTTGTAGACAATGCTGCTGGTCATGCAGGCGGCAACGTCATGAAAGATTTTAAATTACGTCATACGTCTATTATGTATACATGTATATTCTTTTGACGTCAGTCATGTCTGGCGTGATCCAGGTCGGACGATTTCAGCTAAATTTCTTTTACGAAAATAGTGGAGGAATGAAAACAAATACGTTATTGGTAGGAGGGGTTTGCTGCACGGACCCTTGTAGACCTTCGGGAGGTAAAAGGAATCATTGTACCCCTCAGGCCTTCGGCCTTTGGGGTGCAATGGTTCCTGTGACCTCCCTCAGGCCTACCGCAAGGGTTGGTGTAGCGAAAGCCTGCTACCAATAACTTATAATATACACTATATACCTTAGGCGTGTGGCTGTGACTTACAGTATGGAGTGAGGGTTTATATACACTACTGACGTATGCGTGTGACTGTGACTTACAGTCGAAAGAAAGGGTGTAGATCCGCTGATGGGCACAGCGGAAGTCGGCCAGACGGTCCCGGAAGTAGTCTCGCATCTCGTCCAGTGTTGTCGTCTGCACTCGCTCCCCGTTCCCTCTCACAATGGCGGCACTCACTCGGGTCTGTAAACAAGTAGAAGGCTAAACCCCTAGTACAGACAGCCACCGGTCACCCATCACCAGTTATCTCTTCAGGGTTAGGGTACTGTATGAAGGCTGAGGACTAGGGTACGAGAGTGAGGTACTGTTTACAGGGTGAGTCACCGTTTACAGAGTGATGATTACGGCACTGTTTGCAGGGTGATGGTTTGGATGCTGTTTACAGGCTTAGGGTACTATTTACAGGCTTAGGGTACTGTTTACAGGGATAGGGTACTGTTTACTGGATGAGGTACTGTCTACGGGATAAGATAAATGATACTGTTTACGGGGTGACGGTTAGAGTACACTTTACAGGGTGGGGTTACGTTATTGTTTACAGGGTGCTGTTTACAGGATGAGGTCAGGGTACTGTTTACAGGGTAAGGTCAGAAAACTGTTTACATGGAGAGGTCAGATTACTGTTTACAGGGTGAGGTCAGAGAACTGTTTACATGGAGAGGTCAGGGTACTGTTTACAGGGTGAGGTCAGAAAACTGTTTACATGGAGAGGTCAGGGTACTGTTCACAGGGTGAGGTCAGAAAACTGTTTACATGGAGAGGTCAGGGTACTGTTCACAGGGTGAGGTCAGAAAACTGTTTACATGGAGAGGTCAGGGTACTGTTTACAGGGTGAGGTCAGAAAACTGTTTACATGGAGAGGTCAGGGTACTGTTTACAGGGTGAGGTCAGAAAACTGTTTACATGGAGAGGTCAGGGTACTGTTCATAGGGTGAGGTCAGAAAACTGTTTACATGGAGAGGTCAGGGTACTGTTTACAGGGTGAGGTCAGAAAACTGTTTACATGGAGAGGTCAGGGTACTAATTACAAAGTGAGGTCAGGATACTGTTTCCATGGAGAGGTCATGGTACTAATTAGAGGGTGAGGTCAGGGTACAGTGTACTGTGACAGTAAACCTTTTGGCCTGAAGCGGTGTCCAGGCCCACATGGTTATTTTTCCACTGTCGCCAGGGATGCCTCTGATCATTACACATTTTTTTCTGCGTGGTAATCATCATCATCATCATCATCATCATCAGTCCCTTGCCCGAAATGGGCGTTGGGGGGACTGAAAGGCAGCAGCAACAGACAGTGCTCTCCACTGAGTTCTATTTTGGGCGGTGGCAAGCAAGTCTGGCATCTCGAGTTCGGTCCATTCTTTTATGTTTGCGACCCAACTCTTTCTCTGACGACCTCGCCGACGACTTCCTTCGAGAGTGCCTTGGAGGATAGTCTTGGACAAGGTGTTGTGTCGGGTCACGTGGCCAAACCAAGCAAGCTTGCGCCGTTTCACGGTTGCCAGAAGGGGTTCATGTGGGCCCACCAGGGAAGTGACGATGCTCCGTACATATTCGTTGGTCTTGTGCTCGCGGTACGAGATGTGGAGCAACTTCCTCAGGCACTTGTTCTCAAAGGCCTGGATTTTCTTTTCTGAGTCTGCAAGCAGCGTCCAAGTCTCACAGCCGTAGAGTAGAATAGACACTATGAGGGACTTGTAAAGCCTGTACTTGATGGTGAAGCTGATGGAGTTACTTCGCCATATCCTGTCCAGCCTGGCCATTGCGGATGTTGCTGTACCTATCCTGATACGGATCTCTGCTATGCAACTACCATCTTTGGACAGGGTGGCTCCCAAGTACTTGAAGCTATTGATCTCTTCTAGTTTCTGGCCGTTCATGTGAATGTTGCTGCTGCTGTCGCTTGTGGTGTTGATCATCACTTTGCTTTTATCCGTACTGATCTCCATGCCATAAGACCCTGCGCTACTTGAAAGTTTGTCTGTCAGGTTTTGGAGCTCACTATTGCTGCCTGCCATGAGGTCAATGTCGTCTGCGAATCGAAGATTGCACAGGGATCTGCCACCAATAGAGATTGAAGTATGGTGGTCGTGGAGGGTTTCCTGCATGATCTTCTCCAGGAATATGTTGAAAAGGACAGGAGAGAGCAGGCATCCTTGACGGACACCGATCGTCGTCCTGAAGAACTCGCCTGACTGATTGTTAAGTAGAACCGCGCTGCAGGCGTTCTTGTAAAGCGCTTCTATCATTTGGATCAGCCCCTCCTCTATGTTGAACGATCTCATGACTTGCCAGAGTCCGTCGTGCCAGACGCGATCAAATGCTTTCCTGAAATCAATGAAGTTGTGGTAGAGTTCGCGCTGATGCTGCAGATGTTTCTCGATCAGGACGCGGCAGTTGAAAATCTGCTCTACAGTGCTTCTTCCAACTCTGAAGCCAGCCTGTTCTTCTGCCAGCAGTTCCTCGGCGAAAGTTTTGAGGCGGTTGAGAATGATTCTAAGCATTACTTTGCTAGGGTGACTTATCAGACTGATAGTTCTGTAGTTCTGGCACTGTTTCAGGTTTCCTTTCTTGGGGAGCGGGATCACTAGAGACTGTGTCCATTCTACTGGCCATTTCTTTTGCTCCCAGATCTTTTGACAGAGTGTAGTGAGTACCTTCGTTGTTACTTCTCCTCCATGTTTCAACAGTTCAGCAGGTACGTTGTCTACACCTGGAGACTTTCCTCCCTTCAGGCCGCGTACGACTGTTTCCACCTCTTCAGCTAACACTGGCAGGTCTTCGGCCTTCCTGGCCCCAGCCTGGTTGTTTTGGAGGATGCTGGTGTCTGGCTCAGCCTTGTAGTTATACAAGTCTCGGCAGTACTCAGTCCATCTGTTTAGTACAGCAGTGTTTTCCGTAAGGAGTTGGCCGCTGCTGTCTTCGATGACTGTGGCTGTTCGCTGTTGAGTCTTGGTGAGGGTCCTTAGCGTTTCATAAGCCTTCTTGCTGTTGCCGTTTGCCATGCCCTCTTCCACGCTACGACACTGGTCTTCAATCCAATCTTCTTTGGCTTCTTTCATCCTCTTCCTGATCTTCTTGTTGACAAGTCTGTACTTGTTTGCTGATGTGAGGTTTTGGCCTCTCTTTTTCTTCCAGGCTCTCCTCTCATCACATAGTTCAAGGATGTCATCGGTGACCCAGGGCTGTTTGCGCTTCCTCTGCTTCCCCAGCACTTCTTCTGCTGTAGAAAGTAACACCTCTTTTATATTTCCAGCAAGGGTGTCTACGTCCCAGTCCAAAGTAGCCAAGGCTGCAAATCTGCCTCCCACCTGGGTTTGGAAGACCTCTTCTACTTCCGGGTCTTTTAGCTTCTCGAGGTCGAATCGGATGCGAGGGCTCTTGCTGTCTCGTTTCAATGCCAGCTTCAACTTGAGGCTAGTAAGGACGAGGTTGTGGTCGCTGCCAATATCAGCGCCAGGAAAGGACCTCGTTTGTGCTTTGTTAACGCTGGATTTGAATCGTCGAGGCAGCAAGATGAAGTCAATCTGGTTATGGACCAGGCCTCCTGGCGATTGCCATGTCACTGTTCTTGACTTCTTGTGTGGATGGAGGGTATTAGCAACGGTAAGACGGTGACTCTGTGCGAACTCTAAAAGTCGCAGGCCTCTGTCGTTTGTTTCTCCAAGGCCAAACTTGCCAGCTGTTCCTGCCCATTGTTGGTAAGCGTCAGGGCCGATCTTTGCATTCCAGTCACCGAGGACAGTCAGAATGTCTTTCTTAGGTGTTTTCTTGATGATGTTGTCCAGTTGTTCGTAAAATTCTTCTAATTCCTCATCATCATGATCTGCTGTTGGAGCGTATACTTGTATGATAGTGATGTTGTGCGGTCGGGCGGAGATGCGGATGGAGATTAGTCTGCTTGACACGGGGGTGCAGCTGATGACAGTTCCAGCCACCTCTTTCCTTACGATAAAAGCTACGCCATGTTCGTGCTTGGTTTCTTTTCCGCTGAACCAGATTTTATGGCCTTCATCTGTTGTTGTTTCTCCGAAGCCTGTCCATCGAACTTCTGCAAGTCCTACAATGTCCCAGCGATAGCGCTTTAACTCGTGGGTGAGTTCCTTCACTTTGCCGCACTGGTAGAGTGTGCGAACGTTCCAAGTTCCGATAGTTATTCCTTGCATGGGCAGCTTGATGGTGGGTTTGGTTCCAGTAACACACTTGTCGCCCCCACCCTGGAGACCTCCAATGGGGTGCGCGGTCGTTGGTGATCCGGGCCCCGACCGATCCGGCATGTTATTCTTATTCTGTTGCTTGTCCATCAGTCCTTTCAATGGACTTAGGCGAACTTGGCGGCGCCCGTCTCCTCTCCAAGTATTTCAACTGACTGAGAGACGCGTCAGCCCCTCACAACGTTTCGCCCGCCAGCAGAAGCGGTTACCGGGGTGTGGCTAGGTAAAGGACCTGGAGCCAGCTGTGAGAGTTGAGTGCCATGTGAAGACCAGTGCTCCCGCCTGCCCCAAGAGGCGCTGCTGGCTGAAAAGTCAAAGGTACTACTTCTCCATGAACACTCTACACCCCAATGGATCCCAATGCGTGGTAATCAGCTGAGTACAATTTGTGTCGCCGGTGTGTCAGATGACGTCAAGAGTTCTTTATCGTGTTCCGCTACCATGTCCAACGTTCCGAGATTTTTAGGCCATGTAGCAAGTGTCTGAGTGTAAGTCCTTTCAGAATGTTTGGTGAAAGTGGGAAACTATACATCACTGAGCATTTTGATTAGTATAGTCATCAAGACCAGTGTTCCTTCACTGCCTTGCCCATGCGTATGCATTTGTTTGGTTGTAGCTTAATCTTTGATTTCATTTGCAATCGACGTGCTTTTGACAAGCAGCTCTGACTTCTCGGCAGAGCCTCGGAGCCAGAACCTGTGTCAAAGCAAGCCTCAGATCGTAACTCCTCACCGCTGACGGTTGAACGTATACTGCTGTACAAAACAAGACTGACCTGTGTGCTGCCTTTCAGGCTGGTCAGCAGCGGATCCTTCAGATTTGAGTCGATGCGAGTAAAGTAGCAGGCCCCCCCTGACTCGTCATCGCCCGCGTCATTATGCAGCGTCAGCAGCAGATCCTGTCATGCCAAACAGTCACGTCAGCAGCACAGTTAGCGATGTTACAAGAGTAAGGACGGAATCGAGAAAAGATGATAGTTCAAGGGTGGTGCCAGAATAGCTTGGCGCCTGTGGGCACCACTCTTGAACTATCAACTTGTATAACATATCAACACCGTTACAAGGTCGACGTCCTGTAGCCACAACTAGCACAACCACAACCATCCACGGATACAAACTGGTCGCAGCAATTTGTGGTGGATTTCAGGTGAAGTTGACTCTCTGCATGTCGGTAGGGGTTTTTGTCTCGATGATTCCGACAGGAAAAAAGCTACCGACACGCAAAGGTGGAAAGGTACGAAAAAACAAAAGCAACTGATCAGTGTCGTGGAAAATGAAAGTCCTGTACAAGCAGGACGAAGGCGACTCACGTGGAAGTCGTGGAAAATGAAGGTGAAGTTGCCGACCACGTCCTGGAAGTCGGGTATCCCGCTGTACGCGCTCTGGTGGAAGTGGACAGTGTGTCAGGTGCAGTGCAGCAGTAGTATCAGTTAACCGTTTGTCTGTCGGCAGCACTTGGTTGTGTCCAGGTGATTCCTGCACGAATCACCTGCACAAACCACGCTACTGTCAGCCAAAGGGTTAACGTACGCCATTTTTTGTTTTTGAAACGTTTGTTTACTTAACGACCAAAAGCCACAACCTACAAGAAACATCGATACAAATGGTCAATCTCTCTCTCTTGGATCAAGTACAAATGGTCTCATGCCAATCTCTCTCTCTTGGATCAAGTACAAATGGTCTCATGCCAATCTCTCTCTCTTGGATCAAGTACAAATGGTCTCATGCCAATCTCTCTCTTGGATCAAGTACAAATGGTCTCATGCCAATCTATCTCTCTTGGATCAAGTACAAATGGTCTCATGCCAATCTCTCTCTCTTGGATCAAGTACAAATGGTCTCATGCCAATCTATCTCTCTTGGATCAAGTACAAATGGTCTCATGCCAATCTCTCTCTCTTGGATCAAGTACAAATGGTCTCATGCCAATCTATCTCTTTTGGATCAAGTACAAATGGTCTCATGCCAACCTATCTCTCTTGGATCAAGTTCACGTTTTGTCAGCTGTGAAGGGGTTAGAGATTATAAAATGGCGGGGGACTTGGTCACATCCAATACACGTTCTGCAAGTCATTCCAGCGATCTGAAACCACGTGCAGCTCGACGTGTGTGGGTGTGCGTGCGTGCGTGCGTGCTTGTGTGTGTGTGTGTGTGTGTGTGTGTGTGTGTGTGTGTATGTGTGTGTGTGTGTGTGTGTGTGTGTGTGTGTGTGTGTGTGTGTATGTGTGTGTGTGTATGTGTATTGCCTAAGAAGACAGAGCGTGGAAGCAGAAGGTAGATAGGCCAGGCAAGGCTCTCCTCAGGCTGGCAAAGTGGCATGAGTAAACATGCTCGCTAACAATCTCACTATGAGCAAAGTTTGACAATGACAATGATTCTTTATTTTACAACGGTGAAAGTTTTGGCTGGCACAACCATTTTTCGAACTTGCCGTTGCTAATCTAATCTACAAATAATGCACAAAGTGTAAAAATATTATATTGAAAAAAAAAGAAGTGATAAATGATCTATAAACAAAACAAAACAACAACAACAACAAAAACGTGCACACACACACACGCATACACACACACAAACACGCGCATGCACGCACACACTGAGTAATATAGGGTCGCAGTGAAAGTATTAAAGTTTCAGGCGGTGAGCAGATGGAAGAGGTGTGTAGGTATACTGAGGCAGGATGTCGTGCGGTACCCAGGTATGTGAAGCTGGATGTCGTGCGGTACCCAGGTATGTGAGGCTGGATGTCGTACAGTACCCAGGTATATGATGCTGGATGTCGTACGGTACCCAGGTATGTGATGCTGGATGTCGTGCAATACCTAGGTATAAGACTAGATGTCGTGCGGTACCCAGGTATATGATGCTAAATGTCGTGCGGTACCCAGGTATGTGATGCTGGATGTCGTGCAATACCGAGGTATAAGACTAGATGTCGTGCGGTACCCAGGTATATGATGCTGGATGTCGTGCAGTACCGGGGAGCTGGGTGGCTCGGTGGTAAAAGCGTTTGCCTCCAGACCAAAAGGTCCCGGGTTCGAATCCAGCTTGGGTCAAAATTTGCTCAGACCCTTTTTCGTTGTCCCCGTCTTTGAAATCACCCTCGTGGTGGACAAAAGACGTTAAGCCCTAAACATTTCGTGCAGTACCTAGGTATACGACTACATATTGTGCGGTACCCATGTATGTGATGCTGGATGTCGTGCAGTACCTAGGTATAAGACTAGATGTCGTGTGGTACCCAGGTATGTGAGGCTGGATGTCGTACAGTACCCAGGTATATGATGCTGGATGTCGTGCGGCACCCAGGTATGTGATGCTGGATGTCGTGCAATACCTAGGTATAGGACTAGATGTCGTGCGGTACCCAGGTATATGATGCTGGATGTCGTGAAGTACCCAGGTATGTGATGCTGGATGTCGTGTAGTACCTAGGTATAAGACTAGATGTCGTGCGGTACCCAGGTATGTGATGCTGGATGTCGTGTAGTACCTAGGTATAAGACTAGATGTCGTGCGGTACCCAGGTATATGATGCTGGATGTCGTGCAGTACCTAGGTATAAGACTAGATGTCGTGCGGTACCCAGGTATGTGATGCTGGATGTCGTGCAGTACCTAGGTATACGACTAGATATTGTGCGGTACCCAGGTATGTGATGCTGGATGTCGTGCAGTACCTAGGTATAAGACTAGATGTCGCGCCTGTGACGCAGTGACAACTTACCATACACAGGACCAGCACACACGCAATACACAGCATGGCTGCCACCAGAGACCTGACAATGCCCTTACAAGTCACCAGACAGTGTTCGCCGATTTTCTTTTCGTAATCTGTATTGGCAAAGTACACCTGACACAGTACACATAGCAACCCAATGCGCAAAAGGCCGTCGGCCCGACGTAGGCCCGATGGCTTTTGCGCACTGGGAAGACATCGCCAGCGTATCTCTTGTCCAGGAGTGCAAGACACGGGATGCTAGGCCCGACATGGCCTTCTTTTGTTCTGTTTTCGTTCAGTAATCGCTCTCACGCGTAGTGGGTCACACACCTGACGTTTTTCTTGACCTACAGGATACTAGGAGCGGCCCTGGCGCTTGGCATGTGACCTAAAGTAAGTTGAAAAAAAAAAAAAAAAAAAACAACACAGTACTTCTCAGTCTCGTTCATTGCGCTAATGACGAAATTTATCTCACTGCGCCCGAGGTCCGAAATGCCCACATTTTGGAGTTATCCGCCTCTGAGGACTGTATTACAATTCACGAGACAGATCGACCATGATAGTTCAAGGGTGGTGGCAGAATAGCTTGGCGCCTATAGGCGCCAAGCTATTCTGCCACCACCCTTGAACTATTATGGTTGGACCCTATCTTGCTGCGGTGGGTCGCGGGCTGAATGAGTTAAACTCTTAGTTTGAGCCGCCCCAACGCCGGCCGCAGATCAGAAGGTGGATGGACCATCATATGGTAGCCTGCCAGATTAGCATGGCGCCATCAGGCCATCATGAAATGACGTCATAAGGCGCCAAGCTAATGAAGCTGGGCAGTGTGGCGCGTGATGCCATCGGTAATAAACACAACGACTCCAACATTACACTGATAATAATTTATGACTGCCGCCACGACGGACTCCGGCAACACTGGTCATCATATCTCCGTCGATTGCAGCAAATGGAGGGAAATATCCTGTGAGCGGAATGAAGTATTCCGGCTTCTGACACACACACACACACACACACACACACACACACACACACACACACACACACACACACACACACACCGGCTAGCACTATATATGTGCTATGTTCCAGGCAGCAAAGCGAGCACATTCATTTTGACGTCTGCAAACAAGCCGCTGGCTGCGCTAGGGTAGCCTCCCTTGTAGGTCCCCATTCTAACTTTGCTTGTCAAACGGCGAAATGCCAAACCTGAACAACAGTGGTTACTGTGTATGAACTTATTAGTGAAACCTTAATAAACGGCAGGTTTAGCACAAACAACAACCATTCTAGTGGCCGTTGTTTTGTAAACGTGACGTCACACTCGGCAGTACAAAAAGAAATAAAATCCACAGTTTTCAAAGATAAACGGCTGTTGACGCCTTAACTGCAGACACTGCCTGTAAGTGTGGACACTTTAATTTGCAAGCTTCTTGTTCCGTTTGCGGGGTCTTGGTCTGTCGTATCACATTATAATAGGTCTCTTGCGTCTGAAACTCTTTCAATTTTTGCCGTGTAATGTTAAAAAAACAAAAAACAAAAAACAACAGAAGTATTGACTTTTACAAAAAGTGGTGAAGAACACAGCACTCCCTTCTGGAAAATCTTCCGGCATGATGGCATGGCGCGAAATTCCAAGAGTGGAATCCACGATAGCTCTTCAAGTCTGGAATCATAGCTTCAGGCGGCACGTGGCTTCTGCTAGGTTTTTATTCATCATTTCGGCTGCATTTGACTGACAACATACCCGAAGCACAGCTACGTGTTATTTACTTATCGGTTGCTTGTCTTTGATGGGTGTATGGAGGGAAAACATATATGAAAATAACAAGATGGGATGAACCATAACCCACAAAGTCCCTTCTATATGAGAGTTGTCCTCCCTGTCCAGGAGTCTCTACCTTTTGTCTTTGACCTGATTCTGATGTTGAATTATTTCCTATTGAAAAAGTCTCGCAGATCTGCCAATGCGTCAGTGAGTTCTATAAGGGGCGCAGGACATACGCGTCATTGATTTGTCAAACGTCATTTGTCATGACGTAAGTTTTAGTTTTTACGTAATTTTATATTTTACGTGATATGAGTTTCACTGTCCTTTCATAGGCTTGAGAAAATGTTGAAAAAACTAGAACTTCACGGTACAATTTCAGTCTTGCTATAATTTGTGTGAAAGCAGGTTGACTTTACCTAGCTACATGATATACTAAGTACACGGGTCACCTGCATGCTCTTCTGAAAGCGCGTCGATGTGTGTGTGCGTGTTAGAGCGTGCGCGCGCGCGCGCTCCAAACATCTCCAAGAGGCATAGATCCTCATGTGCCTGGAGGGCGCATGAGGATCTATTCCTCCTGGAGATGCGCGCATGTTTGTGTGTGTGAGAGAGAGAGAGAGAGAGAGAGAGAGAGAGAGAGAGAGAGAGAGAGAGAGAGAGAGAGAGAGAGAGAGAGAGAGAGAGAGAGAGAGACAGCCCCGCGCACGAGAGAGAATGACGTCATATTTAGAGCATTATCAAAGACAATACATTTTTAATGTATTGTCTTTGGTATTATGTCAGTGTCTGCGTGGTGATAGAGTTGCCTCTTTTACGTCACCGCCACTGTCTGACTTTCTCTAGAAGTAAAGGTTTTTTAGTGTTTTAATTCTTTTCTGAAAGAATTAATTTTTACTAAAGAAGTTGAACGGATACAAAGCTGGCTAACGAACTCATCCAATATCTTTCTCCAAACTAGCTATATGCAAAAGTTCAAGTAAATATGACAAAAATTACGGACTCTAATCTGGGTCAACCGACTTCCAATAACGGTGGTTTATGTCTTCAATGAGACATTCAATTACAATATGCTTGGAGGCTCTCTTAGCCACCCACTTAAGAAAGTATTTCGCTAAGTTTCAAGCTTGTGTGTACAGAAATATCGGAGATTCTCTTGTTCACATACATACGCACACACACACACATATACATACATACGCACAAACACGGCGCTTCGCGCAAAATGTAGTTCTGCAGGGAGGTTAGCGTAACTAGACATGATGTAATTTTTATCTTGTTACTTCAACTGTGAGATGTTTAGGCCTGCCCGCATTTGACATTATGGACATGCTATTAAATTCTCCCCACCGCGACCCGTCCTAAAAAGTCCCTTCTATAAATAGAAGGGACTTAAAAACGGCCACACTGCGAAAATCAGTGTCGCATGGCCCGGTTTTTGAACCGGTCGTAATCGCCAAAATCTTTCACGGTCAGTCATACTGAACCTGACGTAATCGCCAAAATCTTTCACGGTCAGTCATACTGAACCGGTCGTAATCGCCAAAATCTTTCACGGTCAGTCATACTGAACCGGACGTAATCGCCAAAATCTTTCACGGTCAGTCATACTGAACCTGACGTAATCGCCAAAATCTTTCACGGTCAGTCATACTGAACCGGACGTAATCGCCAAAATCTTTCACGGTCAGTCATACTGAACCGGACGTAATCGCCAAAATCTTTCACGGTCAGTCATACTGAACCGGACGTAATCGCCAAAATCTTTCACGGTCAGTCATACTGAACCGGACGTAATCGCCAAAATCTTTCACGGTCAGTCATACTCGAGCGTATAACTACATACGGGCTGAGGGTATCTTTAGATCTGGAACTTGGCTTTGAATAAACAGCATGTTGGATTAAAAAAAAAAACAACAACACCAAAATAATAACAACAACAATATTCCAACTGTGAGGTTTTGAACCGGCGTTACCGATCATCTTTAGATCTGGAACTCAGCTTTGGATAAACAGCATGTTGGATTTAAAATAAACATGAAAATAATAACAACAAAATTCCAAATGTGTGTATTACAACCGGCGTAAACGACCATTTTTGTGGGTTTGCTTGACCCTATAACTAGACACAAGCCGAGGGTATCTGATCTAGCATAGCTTACCATACTACACACAGGCCGAGGGTATCTGATCTAGCATAGCTTACCATACTACACACAGGCCGAGGGTATCTGATCTAGCATAGCTTACCATACTACACACAGGCCGAGGGTATCTGATCTAGCATAGCTTACCATAAGCAGCGTATTTCGTTTAGGGTTCGGCCGAAAGTGGCGAGTTTATATTTTTGGACTGAGCTATCATAATAACTACCATTATGTAACTTGAATGTTTTGCTCCATCAGAAATGTAACTACAGGCTCTCCCGTGCACGTTCTGTGCAACTGATTCCTACAGAAAACTAACCATAATCAGGCAATGGCTACAATGAAGGAAGGGTGCCTGCAGCTGGATAGTTCTTCTGTCGCGCAACCGTTGCTAGCGGTACCGTATTGTCTGTTTTAATAGCGCGGGGGCAAAGGTTGGCCGACTCCGAGCCAGTTTTCGCAGCTTCTTCAAGGCTACACGCTACAGACTAGTGCGTCCCTAATCAGTGAAAATCCAGACTTCTCAGCAAATGCAAAGGCCAGAACTCGGTAAAGGGAGCCAAGGTCGTCACCATGGAAGTGACATGTTGCGCGAGGTGAAAAGAGAAACTTTGGTCATCGTTTGACGTGATCTGCTATGATGACGCCATATTTGTTACTCCCGAAACATGTATGCACGTTGTTTGAATTGTTACATGAAGCTTATACATATGAGCCATCAGGATTTCATCGCAGTGCTTGCTTCCCTTCTCTAGAGCACTGAGTGTTCCAAATACTGCTGCAAATTACTCAAATACGAGTTCGGTGACATGGATTTTGTTTTTCACGACAGGCTTCTTCAGTTTGAATTCTGCATTTTGAATTTTTTTTTCTCAAAATCTGATCGTTGGGTATTTTTTAAATGGCGCATTTTGCTGAAATCAGCCGATATTGCCCTGATATTGCCCTGTAAACAGGTACCCTAAAAAATCAGCTGATATTGCCCTGTAAACAGGTACCCTAAAATATCAGCTGATATTGCCCTGTAAAGAGGTACCCTAAAAAATCAGCTGATATTGCCCTGATATTGCCCTGTAAACAGGTACCCTAAAAATCAGCTGATATTGCCCTGTAAACAGGTACCCTAAAAAATCAGCTGATATTGCCCTGTAAACAGGTACCCTAAAAAATCAGCTGATATTGCCCTGTAAACAGGTACCCTAAAAAATTAGCTGATATTGCCCTGTAAACAGGTACCCTAAAAAAATCAGCTGATATTTCCCTGATATTGCCCTGTAAACAGGTACCCTAAAAAAATCAGCTGATATTTCCCTGATATTGCCCTGTAAACAGGTACCCTAAAAAATCAGCTGATATTGCCCTGATATTGCCCTGTAAACACGTACCCTAAAAAATCAGCTGATATTGCCCTGTAAACAGGTACCCTAAAAAATCAGCTGATATTGCCCTGATATTGCCCTGTAAACACGTACCCTAAAAAATCAGCTGATATTGCCCTGATATTGCCCTGTAAACACGTACCCTAAAAAATCAGCTGATATTGCCCTGATATTGCCCTGTAAACACGTACCCTAAAAAATCAGCTGATATTGCCCTGATATTGCCCTGTAAACACGTACCCTAAAAAATCAGCTGATATTGCCCTGATATTGCCCTGTAAACACGTACCCTAAAAATGGCATAGTGGCGACTAACCCCACTCATTTTTTTCCTCCATTTTCGGCACAGGCTTTTGACTACTCTTTCAACTTGTGGAATATGAACAAAATCACAGGCTTTTGACTACTCTTTCAACTTGTGGAATATGAACAAAATCTGATCGTTAATTCCAGGTGTATCATAACCTCTTAAACTGAGGTAGTGGAAACAGGTTTGGAGAAAGCCAGACTTTTTATAGTGAGTGTTCATCACAGTGGTTCCTATGATGACCGGCCATAATTATCATCACAAACTAAGTTACTTTGTTCAAAATAGTATAGGCCTACTTCATTACATTTTCTACATACATGACTTGTTTTGCCAGCAGCAGGCTGTTGTTGCTGGAATATGCTAAAGTGAAAAAGGAACAAAAAGGAGAAACATGGACCATATTTCTACTGTTATTATTAGTTTATATAAGGAACAAACAGGAGACACATGGGCCATATTCCTACGGTTATTATTAGTTTATATAAGGAACAAACAGGAGACACATGGGTCATATTCCTACTGTTATTATTAGTTTATATAAGGAACAAACAGGAGACACATGGGCCGTATTCCTACGGTTATTATTAGTTTATATAAGGAACAAACAGGAGACACATGGACCATATTCCTACTGTTATTATTAGTTTATATAAGGAACAAACAGGAGACACATGGGCCATATTCCTACGGTTATTATTAGTTTATATAAGGAACAAACAGGAGACACATGGGCCATATTCCTACGGTTATTATTAGTTTATATAAGGAACAAACAGGAGACACATGGGCCGTATTCCTACGGTTATTATTAGTTTATATAAGGAACAAACAGGAGACACATGGGCCGTATTCCTACGGTTATTATTAGTTTACATTTGTTAACAACAACAAAATATGCGGTTCATGTTTAGGTCCTGCAGCTCCCACCAGATCCATCCCCCCTAATTCCCCCGCCCAAAAGAAACAAACAAACAAACAAACAAAAAACAAACAAACAAAAATAAAACAAACAAACAAAACAGTGCCCTATTTAAATGAGGAGTGTCTGTAGTAATGTTAAAAATCAAACAAGTAGTCCTTCGCATTTAAAAATACCTAAATGCCTTCTTTGGGAAGGGGTGGGGGGGGAGGGGGGGGGACGGGTGGAGAGGGGGGGAGGGCGCAGGGAGGGGGGGTTGTCTTAGATTTTATCAAGATGCTGCTGGTTTCCGAGGATGTCTCTTACGATGAAGGATCATCTCCTTGCGTCTAAAATACGGTTTAACACAGATCAATCCCAAAGTCAAGGCGGTATACTAATAATTACTGGGTTATACTTTCTTCTGGCACAAATGCTATTGAAATTTGTAAATCAGCTACACCTCATTATTTGTAGTATGCAATAGAAATGTTTTACTGACTATGCGGGAAAAGATCTACTTTAGGCACGGTTTCAGTTTAATATCGGTTATATGTCCTGTCACATTGTTTGCAGACACCCAGCAAACGTGACAGAGCACCGACACTGAGCAACACACAGTGTGACACTGAGCGACAGAGAGAGAGAGAGAGAGAGAGAGAGAGAGAGAGAGAGAGAGAGAGAGAGAGAGAGAGAGAGAGAGAGAGAGAGAGAGAGAGAGAGAGAGAGAGAGAGAGAGAGAGAGAGAGAGACAGAGAGAGACAGAGAGAGAGAGAGAGAGGTGGGGTCACTGCTTTCTGTTATTGTTTTATGGTAGCCACTTCTTTCTTCTGTTCATACAAGAAGTGACTGGAAGAATGTCAGTATTATGTCTGTCTATGAAATGTGTGCCGCTTACCCATTTCGCAATGAACAAAATTGAATAGAATTTAAAAAAAAGACATCGCTAGTTAATCAATCAATCAAAATAATGAAAAGTGTTTTGAGTTAAAAAAAATACAATTTCTAAAAAGAAAAGGGGGGTCGGTGGAATCATAGTCGCGAACCGACTGAAAGCGGGTGGAGGGGGGGGGGGGCGGTGGGAGGGGATGAGAACCAATCAACAAACAAGACTTTCGCTGCCGTCTAAACACATTTTCATTAGAGTGACTACGGTAACAAGTCAGCGCTGAGCGGGAATTTTCCTCCGAGGGGAGAACTCTATATTCTACATCAGCATCTACAGATAAGGGCATTCCACAGATAGGGCGTCAACAAACGTCATTATCATGGACAGCCTAATTTGAAAGGACGCGACGAGATAAACTGGGCACAGAAAGCACCATGAACAAGTCTCGAAAAAGTGCTTTCCACTGCAGCAATATGACGTCATATGCCTCGCGTCTTGCAAGACGTCTTACTATGATGACGCGAATCAAATTACGAGTCACTTTGCTTCAGTAGAAAAACACTGTCACGGCGCGAAGCTAATAGTGACGTCATTTTAATGCAATGAAGATCACACACGGCACATATCGTGTTACTTTCTGTGACAGATTTCGTCGGACGGTTTCGAGACATCTTTATACCGTAGCTGGCCAGAAGGTGCGATTTGCACCAAGTCAGCGTGACGTCTGACACCCTAGCTGATGGGAAGGTGTGCATAGTACAAAATCAAGGTTAACGCCATCCTCCCAAAAACACAACAAGCACAACAAAGGTCGAGACACTTTATTCCTTGCCCGTACATCACCATGACATTATCTTGTCTTCAGACAGCACGTCTACCCGGGCAGGATTGGTCCCTGGATGTTGACACACGTTCCTGGAGCGCCCTTGATGTCGTCAATAGCGATGTCGCTCTCTATGGAATCCCCCCTGGTGGCGCGGAAGATGATCTGTAGAGGGGCGGCGTTAGGGCGGGGCACGATCGTCTGCTGGGCCTCGTGCCACATGTCCCCTTGGTTGGCAGCTCTGCTCCACAGGATTTCCTCTTCGTTCGTTATCACGTTCTGTAAGCAGGAAAGCTATGGAGTGTTGATCTCTTAACAAAGCACGTACAACACGTTCTGTAAGCAGTAAAGCTATTAAGTGTTGGTCTCTTAACCTTACAAAACGTTCTGTAAGCAGGAAAGCTATGGAGTGTTGGTCTCTTAACAAAGCACGCACATGATTAGCCTGCGTTGTGTCTCAGTTAGAGCTGGCATGCCTATGCTAATACAGCTGTACATAACGCTTTGGGCTGTCAACCTGACAAAGGCAGGGCCGTTAGTTACCTCGCGAGGGGGGTCGTTTCCACAGCTTTGCAACATTCTACCCGATACATGCAGACCCAGAGGAGATACAGCACTTTGCACACTCAGTATCAAACACAATGAACATTCTACCCGATACATGCAGACCCAGAGGAGATACAGCACTTTGCACACTCAGTATCAAACACAATGAACATTCTACCCGATACACGCAGACCCAGAGGAGATGATACTTTGCACACTCAGTATCAAACACAATGAACATTCTACCCGATACATGCAGACCCAGAGGAGATATGACACTTTGCACACTCAGTATCAAACACAATGAACATTCTACCCGATACATGCAGACCCAGAGGAGATATGACACTTTGCACACTCAGTATCAAACACAATGAAGAAGGAGAGGGGATGGGGAGGGGGAAGGGTGTGTGTGGGGGGGGGGAGTGGGGGGGGGGATGGGGTGTGTGTGGGGGGTGGGGGGGGGTGTGGGGGTGGGGGGAGCACAAGACTCTCTAAAATCAGGCGATAACAATGAGGAGACGGAAGGGTAGACAACACCTTCACACACCGAAAAATCAAACGACGGGGATGGGATGGGGAGTGGGGGGAACCATTGTAACTTTGCCTCATCCATGGTGCGGAGGGGGGGGGGGGGAGAAGGGGGGCAAGCGGAGGGACCGGAACCTGTGGGATTCCTACCCCAGATCCGCCTCTGAAACGTCAGTACAAGGACACAACAAAGACAGGTACCGGTTACAACAAGAATGTCGAGGCACACATGGCTCATGTGTATGACAACTTGCTGATCTTCTACGACCTTGACCTTTTGGACGTGTGATGCGGTCTACCAAATTTAATATCCGTTTAATGGACGATGCAGTTTAGTTCCTTATTAGGCTTTAACGATGTCGGCTGATCTTATCTTATCTGAATTTAGAGGAATGTCACTGGTCAGGGAGTCAACGTGCCAACCTACCAAGTTCGGCATTCGAGCAAAACACCTTGTCCCCATCCCCAAAACACAAACAAACAAAACCCCCCTCTAAGTTTATTCATATTGACCTCTTTGACCTTAAATACTTGTCTACAGGAAGGCAAATGATAAACAAAATTCAGTACTGTTAGGTACTGCAGAATGTGTGAACAACAAAAATGAAAAGCCCTTATGGCTCATGTGCATGACCGATTGGCATATTTCTCTGACCGTTTGTGATCTTCACTCAAATGAGAAGTATTATGTTATAGACGTGTCCATAATCCATCACATATGACGTCATCAGCAACATGGAACTATAATTAATAACTGTTGCATCACGTCATACCACATCATAGCTACTGACAAGATTTTTAAGGAACATTTACTAC
Source organism: Semisulcospira habei (assembly GCA_036245525.1). Lineage (NCBI taxonomy): Eukaryota > Metazoa > Mollusca > Gastropoda > Semisulcospiridae > Semisulcospira > Semisulcospira habei. The sequence goes on from BTPG01000006.1 coordinate 212,479,237, forward strand.
GTCATCCGTTGTTTACATTGTGACGCTACTTCTACATCTAGTCACGTGGCAACATTGCCTGTTTCAGAATGAGGCTAGA